>JASDQU010586872.1:3425-19349 GCA_032191745.1 Picea mariana | reverse complement strand
GGGTTCTTTGAGATACTAATGGCGCTTGTATTATCACAAGAGATTGGAATGGTCTCATCATACTCAACATATATATCTGTCAGAGTTTGTTTCATCCAAAGAACCTGTGTACAACATGATGTTGATGCAATATATTATGCCTCGGCTGTAGATAAAGATATTGATGATTGTTTCTTGCTTAGACATGATACTAAACACTCACCCAAGTAGAACGTTGCTCCACTGGTGCTTCGTCGATCATCAATACAACCTTACCAATCTACTTCTCTATAGGCAATAAGTGATAGATCATTTCCTTTTGGATACCATAATCCAAACTCTTTTGTTCCTTTGAGATATCTGAAAATCCTCTTTACTGCTAATACATGTGATTCCTTTGGTGTTTCTTGAAATCGTGCCACCTGTCCAACTTCATGCATTACATATGGTTTGGATGTTTCACATATAGTAGGCTACCAATCATTGACCTATATTTCCTCTGATATGTAGACTTTGAATCATCATCTTTGCTTAACTTGCAACTGGTTTGCATGGGAGTGATAATTGGTTTGCAATCTTCCATTCCGAACCTGTTTAGCATTTCTCTGATATACTTGGTTTGAGAAATAAAAATTCATTGGTTTCTTTGATGTATCTGAAGTCCCAGGAAGAAGGATAGTTCTCCAATTAATGAAATTTCAAGTTCATTATGCATATCCTTTGCAAATTTCTGGCTTAACCTGTCATCATCACTACCAAAAATAATATCATCAACAGAAAATTCAAGTAATAAAATACTATCTTGACTTACCTTGATGTAGAGGTTGTTGTCTGCACTTCCTTTTTTGAACCCTACCTGTTGTAGATATTTATCCAGTCTAGAGTACCATGCTCTAGGAGCCTGTTTTAGACCATACAAGGCCTTCTTTAATTTACACACATAATTTGTGTTCTCTGACAATTGAAATCCTTTTGGTTGTTCAATATAGACTTGTTGGCACCAGGCTGAAGTGGAAAGAAGGATGAGCGTGGGAAAGAAAGCATGCAGAAACGGAAGTAACAACTGGAAGGTAACACAGCATGCGTGCATGCAAGAAAGCTTGCACAAGGAAAGCGACAGCTGGAGGAAGAACAGCACACGTGCATGGGAGGAAGACCTAACGTCGGTAGGGTTAGGGCTTTGGTAATACATTGTAAATGGTTGAAGATCCCGATATCTATAAATAGAGATACACAGGTATCATATAGAGGTTGGTTCGCTTTTGTAATAGTTTGGCTTTTGTAATATCCTACGAGTGGATGCGTTATGTAATACTGCTATGAACCATTTTTGTAAGTTGTTGAGATAAGAACAGAGGAGAAAAGGAAGATCTAAGGATTATATTGTAGGCTGTGGAGCCCGGTGCGATCTAGTTCGCTTCATACAGATCTTACCCATCTGAGGGGATTGTAAGCGCACAGCGCTAGAGATGCAGAACTACCATAATAGAAGAGCCAAGAGCCAAATATTTGTGGGCGTAGCCCAGGAGGGAGTGAACCACGGTAATATCTTTGTAATGTGATGAATGCATGTATATCTTTGTTGCTTTCAACATTTAATTGTTATGCTTAATGAATGAGTTAATACATTGTTATGGAATACGATTGTGTTGTTCGGGAAATAAACTGTGAAATATAGATGCACACCTGTGAGTAATAATAAATTGCGATCACAATTCATAGTATACAGCTCTGATTAATAAACCTCTATATCATACTCAATCCTAGGTTGTAAACACTTGAGTCTTATAACCACCCATTTAAAGCTATCTCAGGTAAGACTATGCAGTGCACTTTGTGTACTGTGTTGCCTTCTGGTTTACCAAGAGGGCCGATAGTTTTAGAGGCTTTGTTGGAAAACAGAAAGACATGAACCCTGGGTCAATAACTGAGATGGTAGAGGAGAGTAGTAAACCAACAAATGGTTATGTTGTTGTATTAATAGGAACAAGCGAGGAATGAGTAGATGAGATAGATTGAATGAGAAAAGAACGAGCGAAACAAGAAGAGCAATGAGCCATTAGAAGGGAATGTTGAGACCTTGGAACCCTGCGAAAGCAGAAATTGAAGGTTGGTTGAGAACCAAAGAGCTAGAGTTTGCACAGTAAGACAATAGAAACCCTAGAATCACACCTCGCAAATATCTGGACAAATACGTGTTTACTGATTTACACAAAGTCTTTTTCTATGATTTTCCGCATCTACTATAGGAGTGGATACTAAGGTTGAAGGATAATTATGCGACGAACCGGATTCAATAGCTATATTAGACCCTAGTACATATTGAACAGTTACAGCAGGTGAAAAACAAATTCACCTGCGCAGTAGACTTTTGTCTTGAAAGTATTGTGGAAGGTTTCATCACCGAATTTGCAATTGACACAGAGAAGTCATACAGTGCGGCAGAGAAATAATTTCTATGTGGACCTCGAGGAAGGTACATTCAATCCTTGTATACTTCTATTAAGATACTACTATATAATAAAGGTGTAATGACAATGGAATCAGATAGCTAAACTTCCATGCGTGCATGGGGGGAAGGGGGGAAACACTGACAGAGAGAGGATAAATGGAAGGAGGTAAGGATAAAGGCAAGAAGGAGGAGGAACCCTTGGACCTGATCATGATGGATGATGACCATCTCAAGTGGATCTTGGAGTCATCAAGAGCGATGCGTAGTGGAGTACCCTACCAATATAAGGTGAATACCAAGAAGAGAGTTGTAGCCATGAGGGAAGGCTTGGCAAGAGATTAGGAAGAGGTAGAGGATCTCTGAGATGTGGATAGATTGAGGAAATCCTACGCGCAACATATGAGAGGAAGACGAGAGGCCCAAGAACGGGAGGAGAAGGCACCCATCATATCCATATTAATGTCAGTGTGGAACCTGTTATCTCCTCAAATGATTTTGTAAATCATTGAGGAATTTCATTCGTTCATGCTTAAACGTGTCATTTTTCTTCAGTCTTATGGTCATTGTTTCATCTCCAAATTCTTCATTCAACTCCCATTGATCTCTATTGCCCAGAAATCTGTTGGTCTTTTTCTCTTTACCTGCAATACCAAAATGCAAAATAAATGATACCTAGCCTATAACCCTAGTTGTATTGGTTTTAATACTATCAAACAATAAATATGCATTTTGTTATAAAGCGGTGGTTGCTTGAAGTGTTCTAATCCCAAGCTAGTGTTATACTCCTAAATTATTTCCACTATATGTTATTCTATGAGTCTAGCACAAACCATATCACAAATCAACATATGCATATAGCGCAAGTCTCCACATAAAGCATATCAAAAGGTTGATTATCCTAAGTCTAGTCTATCAATCAAGTCATAAACTAAGCCAAACCACAAGTCAGTCTACAGGCCTCTCGGGTTTATTAACTTGTTACAAAAGTTGGGAGGGTGGCCACAGCCCAAGCCACGAGTTAACTCATAGCCCTAGTTCACATGCCAAGTTGACAGGTCAAACCATGCCACGTAACATACAGCCCAGCGCAATTGCTAAGTTCCATATCCGTCCATTCACCTCATTGACATGTCATTATAAGTCTCAGCTTGTATAAAATTCACATAATCTATAATCCTGATACATTTGGCTTATACTGTATTAAGTAGAAATGAAAACAATAAAACACAAAGAGAAATGTCAAGAAAACCAGCCAGATGCAAGTGCCAAGTTTGTTTTTTCAGATTGCAGGGTATTTATTCTTACAAACTATCAGGATATCGTGTCCTTTACATGTGTAAGAGGTGTTAATTGTTGTCTCTAAAAATGGAAGGTCATTTTATATCAGCACGCCAAGCAGACAGACAAGTTGTGGTTGCCAAGTCACAGGTTTTCAAGAGGGTTTCAACTCTAGTTTAACTGTACATTCAAGCGATGGAGGGCTTCCAAGAGAGTCCAAAAACATTCAGGATTGGTTGCCATTGCCTATCGAGAAACTAACAGGGCGTATAGTTTTGTAAAGATTGGTTTCTCTGTTTGGTTTCCTTCAGATTGCAGGTGTTAAGTGCATTTATTTAGATGCATAAGGTCACTCAAAAAACCATGAGGAAGAGCCATGAGGGGAAGGTTTATGCGCCAATATCCAAGGTGTTAATCATTCAACCCCAGCTTAATGTACAAGTGCCCTATTGCAAGTGCCAAAAGATTGTACAAGGATTGATTGGGGTAACCAGTGATATGATAACATTTTTTCTGTCAAAAGCACGTTTATTTCTGGGATTATAAAGACATTTTCTGATGACATGAATATGCCAGAGTCCTCTTGTTTGACTGTAAGTAGTGGCAGCTCTTCATTTTCGATCTTTGGATCTCCAGGGTCTTCATTCACACCCTCCAATACTCCAACAACAGCCTTAGTACTAACCTTCTAGCCTTAGCTCTATTTCATGTTGGGCATGCTCATCAGAGGCACAAGGTGGAGAAATTGACACACAGTGTCATATGATGGCATAACATTCCAGTAAGTTTCAGAATGAAAAAGAAACTANTTGCTAACACCCAGGTCATTGGAAATTTGCTTTCACTTGCTCTACTAAAAATTGGAACATAAGGAAAAATCTTTGGCACAACATTGTTTTTCATTTTATTCCTTAGAAGCATGACTTTGGGTACAATTTTAGGATACTTCTAAAGTAAACAAAGTGGCTTCCAGCAAGTATTTGTATGGGCAGAATTCAAATATGTTATCAGACCTGAAATTGGTATCAGGGGTTGGAAATGCTATTTGGTGGAGTTGTTGATGCCATTTTCTCATTATTTACTGAGTGCTTAGCAATTGGTTTGTTGTTCATTATCTTCATTATGTCTTGCTAAGCTATACCCCACAGATACCGGATGTGCTCATTTTGCAAATGTAGTTGCAGCTGATGTCAAGGAAGAGCATGATACAATAGTAAAGCACAAGGAAACCTTTCTCCCTCTTCTTGAGAGTAAAGAAAAATACTCTACAGGTTTGCAGAAGGAGTTGAGATTATTTTCAAGAGAAGAGCAGCCTTTCAAAGCCTAGGCATTCATGCAAGCATAAGAAATACATGTGCCAGAAGATCTTTACTACTGAGTTAGAATGACCTTTATGTAAGTTGTAATGATGAAATGGGGCATGCAGCTAAAGTTAAGAGGAATTCATTTGCTCTTAATCTAAATTAAGAACCCTAAAGAGCAGACAGTCCAAAGAAATTTCAGTTTTGCATTTTTTAGGACTTTTTAAAGGCCTGTACTTTCGGTAGCTTAGACTAGTTCCAAAAGACATTGTTAGCTATCGAAAGCTCTGCTTTCGGTAGCTAACCCTACTTTGTTTCAGGCCTATAATCCACCAAAAGCACTGACAGGGTAGAAAGACACTATTTTTGCACAGATCCAAGATTTCTTCAGCCAGATACCTCGAGGAGGGTTTATAATGATGGATGATAATTAAGGGCATTAGTCTTAGGTTTCTGTTCCAGATTTCAAGGTGCCAGCAAGAAGGAGAAGACAAAATTGGTTTCTATTTTTTGGGAAAAAACTGTCTTTTGCTAAAGATGGCAATTTTTCCTTATCCATCAGCCTTGGAAGGGTTCCTATAGCTTTCGAAGATTATAAGGATATGAAGATCATCAAAGATTAGGAGTTGACCTATTTTTTAGGATCTTTTTCCATTTTATTGTGTCAGTTGTTGACTTTCTATTTTAAGTGGATTTGATCCAGTATTCTAGGATCGGGATATTTGATGTAAGGGATATAAAGCCATAAACTTTTGATGAACTAAAGGTTCGATTTTGAGTTCTACGATGTTGTTATTGTAATAAAATACCCTTTCTAATACATATTTGGCCAGCAATCTTCTTTCATTGTTGTTGTCATATCTTCTTTCTTCTTTTTGTGTATGCTTATGAGTGATAGCTATTCTTTGTCTATGTTTACATAATCCACTGGTGACTGTCATCTCACTATTTGATTATTGAGAAAAGGATCATAGGTTGTTATACTAGTTTCAAGACCCATCATATCTATTGTTTTATATATGTATGATTTGGTTGATGTGATTAGTTTATGTTCCATTTGATACACACCTATATGTTTATATCTCTTGAAAGCCTTGCACTGTTGAATATGCCTAGACAGTCTTGAATATACAATCCAGTTAGTTAGATATTCATCTTGATCCAATCATTACCCATTATTAAGTGAACCATTGCAAGATTAGTTAAGTTACTAGGCATCTCTGAGATGCAACCTAGGAGAGTTTCCTGGAGTGATAACAAATTGGCGTCGTTGTCGAGGAGAGGAGATTAAAGCTCAACTTCCTTGGGAGACGACAAGATCCAACTTTGATGATAGACAAAGTCTGGACATATATTCAGTTTTAATCATCTATCTGGCGACTCCATGAAAGACGAATTCAGTGGCGACTCCATTGTTCATAAATTTGTTGGTGACTTCACTGGTATGACATGAATGAGATCTTAGCAAAGAGGTATGTTTTCTATGATTTTTCAAATATTGTTGGTTTCCCTAATCCAGTGCCTAGTAGAGATGAATGGGAACGTAGTATTCCCATATTTCGAGGAGAAGAGTGGGAAGTGTCAGCTGAACAATTGTTGGATTTTCATGACTTTATCCACCGTATTGAAATTGTACATGAGGATCAGTTCTAAAGGCTAAATGAATCCATAACCCAATGGTAAAGGCGACTGGAACTACTAGGTTCTTGGAGCCTCGCAAGGAGGTCTCCATCCCAGTTGGAGCCAGATGTTATCTCCTCAAATGATTTTGTAAATCATTGAGGAATTTCATTTGTTCATGCTTAAATGTGTCATTTTCCTTCAGTCTTATGGCCACTTTTTTATCTCCAAATTCTTCATTCAGCTCCCATTGATCTCTCTTGCCCAGAAATCCATTGGTATTTTTCTCTTTACCTGCAATACCAAAATGCAAAATAAATGATACCTAGCCTATAACCCTAACTCTATTGGTTTTGATACGGTCAAACAATAAATATGCATTTTGTTATAAAGTGGTGGGTGCTTGAAGTGATATAATCCCAAGCTAGTGTTATAGTCCTAAATTATTTCCATTACATGTTATTCTATGAGTTTATCACAAACCATATCACAAATCAACATATGCATATAGCGCAAGTCTCCACATAAAGTATATCAAAAGGTTGATTATCCTAAGTCTAGTCTATCAATCAAGTCATAAACTAAGCCAAACCACGAGTCAGTCTACAGGCCTCTCGGGTTTAATAACTTGTTACAAAAGTTGGGAGGGTGGCCATAGCCCAAGCCACAAGTTAACTCATATCCCTAGTTCACATGCCAAGTTGACAGGTCAAACCATGCCATGTAACATACAGCCCAGCGCAGTTGCCAATTTCCATATACGTCCATTCACCTCATTGACATGTCATTATAAGTCTCAGCTTATATAAAATTCACATAATCTATAATCCCGATACATTTGGCTTATACTATATTAAGAAGAAATGAAAACAATAAAACATAGAGACACATGTCAAGACAACCAGCCAGATGCAAGCGTTGAGTTTGTTTATTCAGATTGCAGGGTATCTATTCTTACAAACTATCTGGATATCGTGTCCTTTACATGTGTAAGAGGTGTTAATTGTTGTCTCTAAAAATGGAAGGTCATTTTATATCAGCGCGCCAAGCAGACTGACAAGTTGTGGTTGCCAAGTCACAGGCTTTCAAGAGGGTTTCAACTCTAGTTTAACTGTACATTCAAACGATGGAGGGATTCCAAGCGAGTCCAAAAACATTCAGGCTTGGTTGCCATTGCCTATGGAGAAACTAACAGGGCGTATAGTTTTGTAAAGATTGGTTTCTCTGTTTGGTTTCCTTCGGATTGCAGGTGTTAAGTGCATTTATTTAGATGCATAAGGTCACTCAAAAAACCATGAGGAAGAGCCACGAGGGGAAGGTTTATGCGCCAATATCCAAGGCGTTAAGCATTCAACCCCACCTTAATGTACAAGTGCCCTATTGCAAGTGCCAAAAGATTGTACAAGGATTGATTAGGGTAACCAGTGATATGATAACATTTTTTCTGTCAAAATCACGTTTATTGTTGGGATTATAAAGACAATTTATGATGACATGAATATGCCAGAGTCCTCTTGTCTGACTGTAAGTAGTGGCAACTCTGCATTTTCGATCCTTGTATCTCCAGGGTCTTCGTTCACACCCTCCAATACTCTAGTAGCAGCCTTAGTACTAACCTTCTGGCCTTATCTCTATTTCACGTTGGGCCTGCTCATCAGAGGCACAAGGTGGAGAACTTGACACACAGTGTCATATGATGGCATAACATTCTAGTAAGTTTCAGAATGCAAAAGAAATTGCAAAAGAGAAAGTAGAAGATATGTCAACCTACATGTCTTCTGTTTCAAGGAGCCATGTAGTTGAATGTAACTTGCCTGAAGGAACAATTCTTGGAAACTTCAATGGAGAATTTTTGGAGAGTGTTTGCTAACACCCAAGTCATTGGAAATTTGCTTTCACTTGCTCTGCTGAAAATTGGAACAGAAGGAAAAATCTTTGGCACAACATTGCTTTTCATTGTATTCCTTAGAAGCATGACTTTGGGTACAATTTTAGGATACTTCTAAAGTAAACAAAGTGGCTTCCAACAAGTATTTGTATGGGCAGAATTCAAATATGTTATCAGACCTGAAATAGGTATCAAGGGTTGGAAATGCTATTTTTTGGAGCTGTTGATGCCATTTTCTCATTATTTACTGAGTGCTTAACAATTGGTTTGTTGTTCATTACCTTCATTATGGCTTGCTAACCTGTACCCCACAGATACTCCATGTGCTCATTTTGCAAATGTAGCTGCATCTGATGTCAAGGAAGAGCATGATACAACAATAAAGCACAAGGAAACCTTTCTCCCTCTTCTTGAGAGTAAAGAAAAAAACTCTACAGGTTTCCATAAGGAGTTGAGATTATTTTCAAGAGAAGAGCAGCCTTTCAAAGCCTGGGCATTCATGCAAGCATAAGAAATACACATGCCAAAAGATCTTTACTACTAAGTTAGAATGACCTTTCTGTAAGTTGCAATGATGAAATGGGGCATGCAGCTAAAGTTAAGAGGAATGCATTTTCTCTGAATCTAAATTAAGAACCCTGAAGAGCAAACAGTCCAAAGAAATTTCAGTTTTGCAGTTTTTAAGACTTTTTAAAGGCCTGTACTTTAGGTAGATTAGACTAGTTCCAAAAGACATTGTTAGTTGTCGAAAGCTCTGCTTTCGGCAGCTAACCCTACTCTGTTTCAGGTCTATAATCCACCGAAAGCACTAACAGGGCAGAAAGACATTATTTTTGCACAGATCCAATATTTCTTTAGCCAGATACCTCGAGGAGGGTTTATAATGATGGATGATAATTAAGGGCATCAGTCTTAGGTGTATGTTCCATCTTTCAAGGTGCTAGCAAGAAGGAGAAGACAAAATTGGTTTCTATTTTTTGGGAAAAAACTTCCTTTTTCTAAAGATGGCAATTTCGCCTTATCCATCAGCCTTGGAAGGGTTCCTACAGTTGTCGAAGATTATAAGGATACGAAGATCATCAAAGATTAGGAGTTGACCTATTTTTTAGGATATTTTCCCATTTTCTTGTGTCAGTTGTTGACTTTCTATTTTAAGTGGATTTGATCCAGTATTCTAGGATCTGGATATTTGATGTAAGGGCTATAAATCCAAAAACAAATGATGAACCAAAGGTTCGATTTTGAGTTCTACAATGTTGTTATTGTAATAAAATACCCTTTCTAATACATATTTGGCCTGCAATCTTTTTTCATTGATGTTGTCGGATCTTCTTTCTTCTTTCTATTTATGCTGATGAGTGATATCTATTCTTTGTCTATGTTTACATAATCCATTGGTGACTGTCATCTCATTGTTTGATTATTGAGCAAAGGATCATAGGTTGTTATACTAGTTTCTAGACCCATCATATCTATATTTTTAAATATGTATGATTTGGTTGATGTGATAACAGAACCCATAAACCCATGTGCGACTAATACACCAAAGAGAACACCATTGTTTAGTCAACCGAAGTTTGGAGGAAGATCGACAGCAAGAACTACATCTACACTAGGAGCAATAACTGGAGAAGCCAGTTCAAGCAACACTAGTCAAGTATCTACACCACGCATAGGAGGAAGTAGTTCAGTATTTAGAATGGTAGGACACGATCCCACTATCAGATTACCAGAATTTTGAGGAGAAGCAGCAGAAGACCCTGAGAAGCATTTGTTCATTTGTGCAAATATCTGGGAAGAAAAGCAGATCACTGATGAAGATACCAAACTCACGCAGCTGGCGATTACGCTAAGAGACTGTGCACTATACTGGTACATGAGTCTAGACACAAACAGTTCCCCTGGGACGACAAGGACACTGGAAGACATTAAGAAGCTACTAATTAATGAGTTCTAGAAGTCGAGCTTAGAGGATCAGTACATGAATGAGATGATCAATATAAGACAAAAACCAGGAGTGTCTATATGGAATATTGACAAGAGATTCAAGCGCCTAAAGGGAAAGCTAAAATACCCTATGACCAACATGCAGCATCGGCACCTGTTTGTCAACACACTACTCCCACACTTAAAATATCTCCTACAACAATAGAAGTTTCAGATGCAGGCAGAGGCTCTGTAGGAAACCTTGCAATTGGAAGAGAACCAATACCAAAAAACGGACCTAGCTATCGAAGAACTGAAGGAGGATTTGAAGAATTTAACATTTCAACTAAACCAAAATAAGAACAAGGACAAATGAGAATTTCTTTGGTGTACCACATGTAGGATGAAAGGACGCCACGAGAATGAATTCCCAACATTCGTGCAGTATATGGCAACAGGTATTCCAAATTTTCTGCCACGGGGAGGATTATGGTGTGAAATATGCAGGAAACCGGGTCACAACCCTTATCATTGCACGATGATGCAAAAATACCAGATAGTTCCAAAAATTCATATTGCACCTTTTGTAAGTCAGTGGGCCACGACGACAAGGATTGCAGAACTATGGAGCTGATGTGGGAAAGGACATCAGATGCTTATAGGGTACAGGATGAAATGATGATTGGGCAAGCAGCACCACAATTCAATCAAGCCCGAGCTCCATACAACATTGTGCAGCAGCAGTAAAATATTGTGCAGCAACCATACAATAACGTGCAACTGCAGTATAACCTGGCACATCCCCAATACAATACCCCGCAGTACAATCAGGCACCAAAGTATAACGCGCTGAGAGGTGAACAACCAGGATACCATAGAGGAGGACGAGCCAGTGGAGGTTTCAGACACAATTATGGACCAGTCACATGTCACAATTGTCAACAACCGGGACATTATGCACAGGAATGGCCACTTCCACCAGCAACTTGTATGTATTGACGCGCATCAGACCACGATACAGAGGGATGTCCAACACTACTAGTAAAGATTCAAGAAAAGAGGAACCATAACAATCAGAATGTCCAGTGGATTTCAGCTGAAGCAAGGGATGACAGACGAAACATCAATATAGTCACTCGTGGAGGAACAAAAATAGGAAATGACACAGTTCGACAGGAACCAACACAGAACCAATGGGTAAAGAAGAACATTGAACCAAGAAAGCAGTTCAACTCACCAAAAGAAAAGAATATATTTAAGGAATCTAGACAATAATTCCAGAAGGAGGACACAGTGTCAACTTCAACTGCGCAACCATTCAAGGAAGCCCCAGAATATGAGATGTCGCCATCATTGGATCATACCAACGGAATGCATCCCAAGGGACAAGTAAGTACAATCAAAGGATTTTTGCAATCATGCATAAAATTATTAAGTGATCCTTCATCTGTGAAAATATTTCACAACATACTAGAGAAATGTAGCAGCGAGATGGAAGAAAAACTATAACCAAAAACCGTCAACCACCTAAACACAAGAAGAAGAACAAGTAGGGAATTTAGACTAAATGCTAACATTGGGGATTTCAATATGGGAGACATTATACTAGACCTAGGATCTGAAGTGAATGTGCTACCAAAGAAGACATGGAAATGTATGGGAGAGCCAACACTGGGATACTCAAATGTCCAATTGAAACTAGCAAACCAGCATAGAGTCCTACCAATAGGTAGACTGAAAGGAGTAACAGTAGATCTTGATGGAGTGTGCACTAAATAAGACTTTGAAGTCATTGAAATAGCAGACGAAACAACACCTTACCCGGCATTGCTTGGTCTAGATTTGGCGTTTGACAACCATACCATAATCAATTTGAAAACCAGGAAAATGACATTTGAATCCGAAGAATACAGGTTCATAGCACCACTAGATCCATCGGAAGGGGAGAGGTTCGTAGAATCCACTTGCCTGGACTTAAAGGAGATCGGCTAGTTGTACAGAACAACTACATGCGATGAGGATCATGTTAACCCAACTGTAGATGGGGTACTCAGTTGGTGGGGCATTACTTCATGCGCAACAGACTCAGACACTGGGTTAGAAAACTAGCAGCAGAGACTACATGAAGTATCCACGAGAAGATGTGAAAGAATAGACTGCGTAGTAAGATGGGTAGGCACAGAAATCAGAGAACCGCTCAGTTTCCATGGACTAAATGATTTGGAAACATTCTTGACACAATATGAAGATGAAGTATTAGAAAACTAGTGACTGTTATCACTTTACTTATCACTTAAGTCCACACCCACAAGATGGTGGGGAGCACATAAATATACCATCACAGACTGGTATCAATGTAAGCGACTACTGAGCATAAGATTCAGTGCAGAATAGGAATACAACAAACAGAATAAATATGACAGACAAGAGGCACCAGCGGAACACTTGGCAAAGTGCAAAACATTGTGGAAAATGACACCACTAGAGGAATGATCTCATCACTTCATACATACTTTAGAGGGCATACCAGTGAACTGGTATACAGAACAGAAATTGCGCAAAGGAACTACAACATGGAGGACATTGCAACAAAACTTCACAATCACTTTCTCATTCGAGCATGAGAACCCCAACATAGACGCAGCCCTCAAATGAATCAGAGGAGTAATATTCATCAAAGAACCAGAAATAGAATTTATCACAGAAGAGCAACAGTGGAATAAACAGACAGTCAAGGAACTATTGTCATGTTACCATGTACAGGAGGAAGAACCAGATGAAGATGACCCACGCGATATTCAAATCGAAGAAGTAGAAGGCGAAAGAGATGTGGAAGGACCACCCATAGAATCAAAAGTCATTTTCGTGCCAATCAAGGTAAAGAAAGTTAACGTCGGGACAACAGAGCAGCCCAAAATGGCCAGCATTGGAGACTACTCGGATGAGCAAACAATAGAAAGCATCATAAAATTGTTGCGCGAATACAGTGACCTTTTTCCCACAACATTTACAAAGATGAAGGGGATAGTCGGAGAATTAGGATAAATGAAGATACCACTCAGACCTTAAGCGAGACCTATTATATAGTGACCCTACAAACTTAACCCCATATATAAACAGAAAGTTAAAGATAAGATCGACAAGATGCTCGAAGCCGTCATCATCGAACCAATTGAGGAATCAGAATGGATAAGCCCAATGTTATTACAGGACAAGAAACAAGTAAGAGGGATCAGGATATGCATCGACTTGAGGAATTTGAACGATGCATGCCTACACGACCCATTCTCTACACCGTTCATAGATGAAGTGTTAGAGAATGTGGGGGGGCATGAAGCTTACTCATTCACTGATGGATTCTCAGGCTACCATCATATTAAGATCGCAGAGGAGGACAAACACAAGACCACGTTTGCGATGGAATGGGGATCTTATCAGTACACAGTCATGTCGTTTGGATTGAAGAATGCACCCGTAATATTCTCTAGAGTGGTCATCGCAGCATTTAAGGAATTCATCCATCAGTTTCTCAAAGTATACCTGGATGACTAGACAGTTTATAGTCTGTTGAAAAACCATGTGGAAGTCTTCAAACTAATGTTAGAAAGATGTAGACAATGCCAGATATCACTGAACATCAAGAAATTCATATTTGGAACACCATTTGGGATACTATTGGGCCATACAATATGCAAACAAGGCTTGCTAGTGGATCCAGAAAATATCACAGTCATCGTTAACTTACCAGCACCAAAAACAATCCGCAAGCTAAGAGGAATGTTAGGGAACACAGGATACTACAAGAAATTCATCAAAGGGTATGCACATATCACAGCACCAATGGAGAAATTGTTAAGGAAGGATACAAAGTATCAATGGAACGACGAGTGTCAACACGATCTGGATACCCTGAAGGAACAGATGGTTACCGCACCGATATTAGTATTTCCAGACTGGGAAAAGGCATTCCATGTGCATGTAGATGCATCAGTGATAGCACTAGGAGCTATCTTAGCAAATCTAGGAGCAGGAGACTTGGATCATCCGATAGCATTCGCAAGAAGAAAGTTATCAGACTCGGAACAGAATTATAACACGATAGAAAGAGAAGGCCTAGCCAAGGTCTATGCACTGCAAAATTTCAGGCATTACCTATTGGGAAAGAACTTTAAGATGTTTACAGATCACTCAGCCATGAAATACCTAGTCAACAAGCCAGTGTTGGGGGGGATAATCTGTCGATGGTTACTGTTATTTCAAGAATTTGATTTTGAAGTAATAGTTAAACCAGAAAAACTGAATGCATGCCCTGACCACTTGTCCAGGGTCACAAATGGAGAAGAACCTATGAATTTAGAAGACAACTTTCCGGATGCACTGTTATTCTCAGTATAGATTTTTGATGACTATTTTGCAGAGATCATCTAGTACTTGAGCATAGGTACTGCGCGGCAAGAATATACCACCGCACAGAAGAAGAACCTAGCAATTCATGCAACGGACTATCAATTGATCACAAGACACCTATACAAGATGGGCGCAGACAACATCTTGCGAAGGTACGTATTAGAGCATGAACAACCAAGGATTTTAGCAGAATCCCATGAGGGAATTGCAGGAGGGAATTATGCAAGAAAAGATACCACGCGAAAGGTACTATGCGCAGGACTATGGTGGCCAACGATTCATAGGGACTCGAAAGAGTACTGTCAAAGATGTGATTTATGTCAAAGGGTAGGCAAATCCAACAGAAGGGACGAGATGCCACTAAGACCACAAGTAACATTAAAGGCATTTGACAAATGGTCAATCAACTTTGTGGGACCAATTAACCCACCAGCCAAAAGAACGGGGGAAAGATACATTATCACCGCGACGGAATATCTAACAAGATGGCGGAAGCTGCACCAGTAAAACATTACAGCGCAGAGACAGCTGC
This sequence comes from Picea mariana, assembly GCA_032191745.1. Taxonomy (NCBI): domain Eukaryota; kingdom Viridiplantae; phylum Streptophyta; class Pinopsida; order Pinales; family Pinaceae; genus Picea; species Picea mariana. Next base: position 3,966 of record JASDQU010586872.1, on the reverse strand, counting down.
ACACTTCTTGTTTGAACAAGTCATCACTAGATTTCGGTGCCCAAGAGTTTTGATGAGAGACCAAGGCACACACTTCATAAACAGCACCATCCGCACTATGACTGAAAAGTTTGAAGTTCATCACCAGAAGAGCACACCGTATCACCCACAATCAAATGGCATAGTAGAAGCCTTCAACAAAATTCTGGAGAACGCACTGACAAAGATCTGTAACGTCAACAGAGACGACTGGGACCTTAAAGTACCAGCAGTATTATGGGCGTATAGGACCACATGCAAAAATTTGACAGGGCAGACACCATTCAAACTAGTCTATGGCCAAGAAGCAGTAGTGCCATTAGAATTTTTAGTACCTAGCTTACGCGTAGCAGCTATCACACAAATGACAGAACGAGGCGTAGTACATGAAAGACTAAATCAGTTATTGTCAATGGAGGAATACTGAATATTGGCAGGATTCCATCAACAAGTGCAAAAATCGAGAGATAAATCCTGGCATGATCGACATATCAAGAAGAAAACATTTCAGGAAGGAGATCTA
>JASDQU010586871.1:202504-216341 GCA_032191745.1 Picea mariana | reverse complement strand
TTGGCTCATGTATTTGTTGATTTGTGTATGACAGTGTGAAACGATTGTATTGTACTAAGAGATCTTGGATTAGAGTTTTGTATGAGATTGTTTCATGATTCATGATATACATAATATATGATAGTGGGGTTTTTAGCTTTATGTTTTCCCGAAAAAAACTTATGTGTTATGTGTTCTTGATATTTCACTTTGTGATTGTGGTTGTGATCGTGGTTTAATTTTCCGCAAGAATAATAGTAGAAGTGATTATGTATTTAACAGTGGCGTAATTGTTAGATCAGGATAATCGTAGGAAATACTTAATTTGTATTGAAATTTCTACATTCTTAACCATCTTGTCAGGCTAATGTGTGAAATTTATCTATACACTTGGAAAATATAAATATTAGGCTATTGGGAGGATTGATCGATTTCCTATATATTTGATTGTGAAGTGTCACAATACTTAGGAGTGGGGGAGGGGTTTCCTGAGCTAAAAAAAAAACACTAAAAACGACCCATTTGTCTAGCAAGTCCATGAGAAGAGGAAGTAGGATTTCTGTCAAAATTATGTCATACTATCTTTTTACAACATCTCAGGCTATTATATCAGCAGTTGTTTATATTGTCATGATAAACCTTATACTGTTGACATAATTTTGTGTGCATCATTAGTAAGCATGTTGTACATCATACTCTACAGTTTTTTTTGTTGGCCTATGTTTACATCTAATACAATGGAGTGCCATATAAGGTATTGTATAAACGTTGCAACTGCAAATGCGATTTTCATGTTTTCATTCAAGTATGATCACTGGGGTTTGATTATATTCGTTGAAGTGATGAATTAAGATTACTAAAGGTGGCATGTTTATCTTTTACACTTGTTAAAAGGGAAAATTTAATTTATGATTTCATTTTATGATCATAATGTCCAAGTCTTTGACTTGTACATTGATAAAATATTTTATGCAATTTGATTTAACCTCCAACTACCACAGATCCTATCTAGTTCTTCTCTGACCATGAAATTCCTCACAAGAAACTTAGAGAAGATTTTGCAAAAGAATTTGAGTCTGCTAAAGAAATCAAGTTTGATCCTATCACACCTACTCTTCCTCAAAAGGCCATTGTTACACCCTCTCCTCAGATTCCTACACCTTCTACCAAATGTGACATGCCTTCTACATCTACTAAGAAGCCTAAGCCTTCCTCTCTTGAACAATCTGATCAATTCCCAATTGTTGAGCAATTGCAAAAAGAGAATACTTAGTTGATCCAACATCTTGTAGAACATGAAACTGTGGATCATCATTTCCACCATGACAATGTTGTCCTTCAAGCAAATGTAAATTCCCCATGACATGAGGGAGAGGCCTCTAAATCTAATCTACCCCTCCTTCACACGTATAACTATGTCTAGCGACCCAATTTTGTTGCAGAGGGACCTGCAAATTCTTAGGCATGCTGGAAATGATGACTCTATGTTTTGCCTATTTTTTCGATAACCCAATTCCTTTTTTCATGTGGAATTTATACGCTCTATGCTTTTATTTAGCTCTTTTCAAAGGTATTATCAGGTTTTGTGCATCAAATTTCCATGGGACAACATGAGGTATGTGTAATTGTTGTTTTGTGACGATTTTATGATAATTTATCTTCAATTGAGTGATTATGATTTCTTAATAGTTCTCGTTTGCTTGCAATAGGCCAAAAATGTGATCCAACCCTCCATCCATTCCTTCATTCAGTCCTCATCCAGTCCTTCATCTAGTCCTCCATCTATCCCTTTTCCAGGCAGTGAACTTCAAGCTCAATTTGTGGTCGAATGAAGTTGAATAAGAAAAATACAACACATGGGTTTTGTGACTAATATACCCAATTAGGTCCTTCAGGGTTGTTTCCTGAAATTGTGGATGGATTGAGAGAAGTTTGTGGTCCTTGATCCGACCCTCCATCCAGTCCTCCATCTGACCCTTCATCTGGCACTCAGAGCACAGTGCAGTTGGAGGTTGGGAAATTGGCGGGCTCTCCTTGGAAAATCCAACACATGGGTTTTGTTCGTGCTCAAGCCCTCCAACTAAGGAACTCAACACATTCGAATTTGGGCAGTTGAGTCGACTTCTATTTTGAGCACATAAAGTTGTTGGAGAGATGTTGTTTGTTGACAGATTTTTAATGAATTATGTTTTAAAAGAGCATCCACCCTTTCAGTGGTCGACCTTTCATCTATATTGTAAACTCTGTAAGTACTGGAGTCTCTCAGGATGAACATATACACGATTTTTTTATACATACAAACATTATCTTGGATTTTTCCTGTAAACTCTGTTTTGGTGATTGATATTAATTCTATGCTAATTCTATGACTATTTTTTTCATTGGAGAAGTGCCACGATTGTCTGGGGGGTCCACCAGTGGTCTAGATAACTTGTTAATTGTTGTACATTCATATTTTAGTAGCTAACTCTCTTGTATGTAGGTTGTTTTCTAGAGTTTTATTTATGTTTATATATTGCTTACAAGTCACTCGTAGTTGTTTATAATTAACTATCCATACACTAACATCTGATATATTTTATGTAGATCATGTTTTACAAATATATATATATAGTTATCTAACTGATCTCTCATGTACAAGCTCCTTTTTTCTTTTTTTTTTATAAACTGTAAAGCACTTTGCAGATTATCCATTTAGATAGTATCTACTTCATTAAGTTGTCATCCTCAAATACTACCTGTAGGTTTTCATAAATTGTTAATTATATTTCTAGCATCAATATGATAGGATAAGAGTTGATTTTGAGTTATGATTTTTAATTATATCCTGTAAGCTTGCATGAATTATTAATTATGGACATAATATTTTCCAGTGTCAGTGTGATAGAACAAGTGATTGATTTTTAATCTCTGTTGTACAATGTTTATATACTTTTTTTATTAGAATATCATGATGTTGTTCATTTTTAATTTAAATGTTATCATGATGTTATTCATTTTTAGTCAGTGAGATCAGTGTAAAGATAGGGTTCATTCCTCGTAGGATAAATATAATTGTGAGTCTTTGAATAAGTATTTTAAGAATATATTGCTTTGAATAAGTATGGTAAAGAATTTCTTTTAAGATATAGTTTTCCTTATGAATTCACTACCCATAATCATAAATTGCTTTTGAAGAAAGATAGTTTTCTTTGATTAGTTCACTGTCCATAATCATAATTTTTTTTAAAAAAAAGATAGCTTGTTCTTATTCAATATTTGATTACTTAGAATAATGAGCTCACAATTCGTAGTTGTAGATTACTCTATAAATTTAAAGTAAATCTCTTCACTATTTGAGTTTAATGGCATTAGATTGACTAGGCTATATTAGAGCTCTAGACCTACACATACAGTGTTGGCACCTCGAAGCCTACAAGCCTAGAGTTGACAATTTAATGTTGAAATAGATAGCATATATTTCACTCGACACTAGTTCTATAGAATTTTCATTCAAATGCTTGTAACTATGCACTTCATTACTTTTATCAAGTCAAGGCTACTAATCTCTTTCTTCTCAAGTTTTGAAGAATTCTAAATCACTTATGTAAGATCAAAGTCATCAAAATTATTCCCCTCTGAATTATATTTCTAATGGCTACACCCATACCCAAATTGGGCTTCTAATTTAGAAGTTATGGATCTATACAGTCTTATCTCCTCATGGACATTCTGTCAAACATATCCTACAAATTGTGTTTCTACTCAATTTTTCATGGAGTAGAACTCTACAATCTCAAAATTACATAAATTGTGCCTATGTATTCTCTAATAGGAATCCAATTTTGGAATTTGATTCATCGTCCAAAAATTTCCATCTTCAAGAATACTTCCCCAATTATTCTTCTTGAGGTGTTTTTTCAAACATTTGACAAGAACAATGCATTTTTTTCATATACAACTAACTTCTAGCCCACACAGACCTAGTGTTGTAACTAGTGGCTCAAATACCATATTGTAATTTACCCAATACCCTTTGTGCTCTTTGAGGATATGGGGTACTTCTTAAAACGACCAATTTCACTCCAAATTTGTTTCTCTTATACCTTTCCTCATTGTCCTGCTATAAATTAATTAACACATGTGTTGAGGAAAATATATGAATTGATCTTACTCAAGCATTTTCAGACTTTACTTGGCTAAAGAAAAGTAGACGAGAATATCACCCTATGTTTATAGCCAACAAAATAATATCCTAACTCACAAGTATTAATTACGAGTGCTTAGGCTAGTCTTTTATCAACAAAAAGCTTGCTGGAAATTCACTTTTTATTGAATTTTTTTAACATAATAGTTGCTGAAATAAATGTAAGAACATAAGTAAAGACACCAAGATGATAATCAAGACAATTGAGACATAAAGCAATCCTTTATTTCATTCCAATTCACCAAAGAGTCATTTTTTTTACAAAATCTCATACAGAAATATTGGACCAAAGTCAAACTTAGACATCCCCGATGGAACATACAAAAGGACCTATGATAGAAAACCAAAACTGAAATCTAAAAGATGGATCAACTTGCCACAGATTTTTTCCCACTCGACTCTGCACAATATCCTTTATCAATCATGAAAATTAATTCAAAAACAAACAAGTCTACACAAACTATCAAAGATAGATCAACACCTCTGAAAAACAAGTGTCTGAATGATTTCATTCAACCCTGAATATTGTTGTCTACAATAAAACCCTGCTATCACAAAAGAGAATTAGGTTGTGATGAATATATGAATGAATGAAAACTGAACTATATCAACATAAACTCAAAGAGAAAACCTTTGTATGCTTCTGCTTCTATCCTCCTCTTGTTCCTCCCTTTTCTTTTTCTTTTAACAAATTAGAATTGGTTGAAGTAGTTGAACCAACTCATTAGTTAAGCTAACTAAAGACTCAACTAACTTTAGTTAGGGGGGGGAAAGTAATAATCATAATAGGGTCATAAATAATAATAACTAGTAGGTTGGACCCCTTGTGGCTCCCTTTAGTTCATAACAATCATAACATAACATAACCATTAGTTAAGCAAACACACCTCCTTGTGCCTCCCCTCAACATAAGTACTTTTGGCAATTTTAGCTTATGAAATTTGAAAATATTTCAAAATAATACTCATATATCCAAAATAAAACCTGTTGTCCAAAATCCATGATGTCAGCTATCATAAAACAATAGATAACATAAAATTCAAAAGCCATATTTCCCAATTTGTGATGCAACCCTTCCTTGGTTGTTGTTGTCACCTCTTGATTTTCCAAAATTTGCCTTAGGCTGGGTAGAGCCTTTCGGATTTATATCACTGATCACGTGGGAACAATCGTCCCTCAAATTCATCCATGAAGACACAGATTTGTTAGAGTCAACGGAGGGTGAAGAAGGGGCAGCACTGGCTTTTCCTTTATCAAATGCATGGTGGGATTTAGTCTTCAATCTCTTTCTAGCAAGGGAGGATAGCATTGGCGAGTGGTTAGGGTAATCTTGGACAATGGGGTTCAAAGGTGGAGGAGCAGGCAAAGTCAAGTTGGGCTAGCCACGATGTTGGGAGACTGTCGGGTGGACAATCTCTTGCCATCCATCATTATCATGGACCTCGGGTTGTAAGGAGACATGAGGACTATCCCCTACCCAATCTAGTTAAAGAATCTGTCATGAAACAATTGGCCAAGCTCTTATGAATCAGCATCAAAATGTAAGGAGAACCTGGGCCTTCTCGGGCCTTTGTTCCAGTTACCTTTACCTCTGTTTCCTCGGCCATGGCTTCCCCGACTGAAAAAACTCATCCTGCATGTGTAATCAATTAGCAAATAGTATTTTAAATAAAAATGAATGACAACTCTTAAAAACGAAATAGATTTGGCTAAGAATGTAGCAGGCTCATGCAATCCAATCCATACAAATTGTTTTAATGTTAATCAACTAGCAAGGGGTGAAAAAGGGTTCAGGGATACATGAGGGGTTTGTAATTAGCGAAAACAATGATATAATGAAAGGGGAGAAGAAAAGGTCATTGCTGAATGACAACAACAATCAACTGTAAAACAAGCCAATAAAACATCACTGCAATCCACCCAAAACACTGCCACTTTCATTTATCTCAACACAAAAATTCCCTTGGCTATAATCAACTTCAAAATAGGGGGTTAAAGAAGGATGTGGGATATGTGAAGAGTTTGTAATTAGAGGAAAGTGAGATCATGGAAGGGGAAGAAAACGATTAATGTTCATGAAATTAATCAAGTGATCCATAAATTATTCTGCAGTAAGACTAGATGTACCATCCAATCAACAATCATTTGACTAAATAAAAATTCTTGTACATCTAACTAGTTTACTGTTCATTAATAAAAAATCCAACACAGTGTCATTACAAAACAATAAGTTTTCCATACAATTTGTAAGAGGCTTTGTTCCCTTCATCTACACAATCTACATTCCATAAAAATTAACAACAATACCCATTTCCAATCACAAAACTATTGCCATGTATTTCTTCAATCCACAACTCTACTCAAAGTCATGTTTTCAAAATAATAATGAAGTCATTATTACTGCAATAGAGCCCATAAAAAATGTGATGTTATTCGTTCACATATATATGCAGTAGCCACAATAATTAAGACCAAACTGTCACACCTGAGATGATAATCAATCATACAACTAGTAGCCACCATTAGACACCATCTATGCAGGAGTAATTTGCCTAGGCAATGTAATTCTGCCATTAAAAAAAAACAATTAATATGACTTAAAACTGGGCCACCTATCCAACACGACTGTTATCAGTAACACGCCTACTTTAACCAGTGGTCAATTGAAAAAACTAACATGCTTAAAACTCTGTGGGTATCCCTAAGTATAAAAACAAACTATCCATACTACAAACAGTGCGCAGCTAACAAAAATCCTTGGTGCAACAATTCCACTTGACACAACAAAAACACAGCCACGGTGATAACTCAATATATCATGCTAAGCTATAAGATTTCTTGGATTTATTCACCCGTGATCGACTATGTCGTTCACACTTAGGTATGTACAACCAATAATCACAAAGATGCAGGGAACATACTTTCTATAGTTATCCAATTCAGTAGTCATTCAGACCCAAAGAAAACCAAAGCTATCATGCCCATTATTTTACTTTGCAAAACAACATTCACAGAATGTGACATGTGTGAACAATACCAAGCACTTGTAACCAATGTCAACCATCATCCAAAACATCATAAGCACAATTACTAGTGATTGTATAATAACCAACAATCCACCACTGTGGTAGGAAATCAATCAACCGAACAAGTTGTGGTGGCTATGCATACCCACACATTCAATCGAATCGGGATAGAGGCCCTTCCATCAACACTACTGAGTTATTTGACATAAGGCGGGTGACTGTGAACTTTAGAAGTGCCATTGGAAATGTAAGGTTTATCGTTGTAATCACAGAGGTAGTAACTAAATGTCATACCAACACGACTATCACATAACCAACTAGACGGGTCTCTACTCAAAATGATCATGGATATACAACCATCCAACACACAACTGGTAAACCCTACAGGCCAGGCTGGTGCTCCATGTCACCCTCGGACTTGTAGAGTTAACGGTTTGCACTGTGACTAACCCAGGAAAGCTAGAGACAACTTCCTTTAATGGTGACAAACCTCAATACCAGCAGTGCATACATAGAAAGGACCATGCATTATTCACAGATATATGTCAAGTTTGACACAGGAGGCCTACCACAGAGGAGTGAGGCTCCAACCCGATCGATAGCGAAGCTTAACGTGCATAGGGTGTAACCCTTGTGATTCTTAAAACAACCCCAACACTTAGGTGATGACAAGGCCGAGTAAGAACATGAGAGCCAATTTGTGGCTTTTGGTGACAAAATTGACCATTTCTCAAATGAACAAAACACAATGATGAAGAATGCTTTCAGCCGTTAAACCCATAAAAAAAATAGAGAATGGACAAGTGATGCACACGCGTGGGGACAACCGACCAAGCAACCCAACAACAAAAAGAACTCCAACTAAGCCAGTAGTAACAGAGATCTATCACCAGGAAGACTGATAACTTCTACAAACTCAAAATATTGCAAGAAGAACCATCCATTTTCCATTCAAGAACCAAAATTTCACACAGTTGCAACACTCAGGAAAAACACAAACCCATACATCTGAGCCAGTAATCATTTCATAACCAGAGTGAAGTCAAGAAATCCTTAAGACGATAGGTGGCCGAGCGGTTTCACCCTGCTAAAATTTTGGAGTGTGAACACAGCAACAAGATCAAACAATAGTCCAACTAGGGTGGCGACCAACGAGAAGGGTAAGGGTGACGTGCAGTAAATGCATGTCGCCTCCACCCATACCTCATTAACTCAAACAATACATGCCAACAATTTTCCATTAAAACCATTAATCTACATGTATCAAGACTATCACCATAACATAATTCAAATGCCATATTAAAGCCATTACATAACCAATAGCACCAATAACTTGTCAATCGTGCCTTCGAAATTTAAACTATTAAAGGTACCATATGTATATCAGTTACCAATTCCATTTTCCATTGTATGACCATTTATAATACCACTTGCCAAGTGTGCCACCAACATTTCAACCATATACATATAAATCATGTGATTCAACACAATGTCATATCCATTCCTTGTTAGCTAGGGTTTAACAATAATCAACAACTAATTTTATGCATGTAGTATAGTTAGGCTAGCTTTAGAATCTTCCCTTGCAATTGTTTTTCATTTCTTTCAAATCATTCACGTGTGATTTTGTAGAACTAGGTTCCCTTCCCTTGCATCAGTTCTAGGATTTGCCTCTGTCAAAACTGTGCTTCATGAAAATTTTACTAACATGATTGTTATGCAAGTGCAATGAGAATAAATACCATTTAATGAATAACAGGCTATAGTAACATGAAGGAACAACATTTCAAATCTCAACTCATACCAACGACAACAATATCTCGTCAACCATGTAAACCTTTGTAGCACATCATCATAACATCGAAAATGAACAAATCTGATCTCCAATAGTTCAAGGGGGTCCCAACTACTAGTATTATTTAATATTATATAATAATAGGATTTAGCAACACTTTGCGGGCAAAATTATGTTGACATTTTCAATCGTCAACAAACTGGTGACTCCACAGGAAATTTTTTTTGTAACATATTTAGAACTCAGAACTCTTGGTTTCATAGACCAAGAACAATAATCTCAACAAGACATCACTCGAATGATTATGCAACAGGGGGAGGTGAGTGGATTTAATGAAAAGATGACCAGGAATTTGGGAATAATTCATGGAAAGTGTTAAGTATGAGGGGTTCTACCTCTATATGCACAGTCATTTATCCCTTAAGGAGGAAGAATTATAGACTTTCTCTTAAGATCTCAATGGATGGAGAAAAGGTAAGAGGAAGCAGGGGTAGCCAAATCCTTGTAAGATAGCAACGAAAATATGTAACAATTTCAAAGGCCTTTTAGAGGAGAAATCATAAAAGTTGTGTAAACTCGATTGTTATTAACTAAAAATGTTTTTTGCAGGAGTGTCACTGTGGCAGAACTGATATGACATTCTATCATGAATAAACACTTAAAAGATGATAAAGATGAAATCACAACAAAAGTAATCATGCAGAATTTAAAACAACAACAGCAAAAGAGAGAATTAAAATGCAACAAGAAAAATAAAACTCAACTTGGAAAGCAAAACTCAAAGTACTGTAAAGCAGAGAAAAGAAGCACAACAATTGAAAGTAGAGATAAGATATTAGTATAAAGAAAAATCCAAGAAGCAAAAGAACCTTTCACGCTAGTCCCTCGCAATACTTCAAGTGAGGACTGTTAGTGCTGTGGGAAAACCATTGTCTCTGTAATTCCTTTAAGATTTCTGAGTCAGTGTCCAAGACAAAAGTAATCTGGAAATGGCCCAACACTTGAAATTTTGATGTAATTATCAGCCTTTTGACGCATATGATTAGATCACCAAGATAAGCATGGAGACTGACCAATTCACCGAAATCTGTGTGCATAGGCCCTTTTAAGGGGATACTTGCCTAAAATAAGCCAGAAGGCGGACAGTTTTAAGACATAGTACCACAATTAATAATAAAAGTGGTTTTGTGAATATTTGTCCCTTCTATCTTGATTTTATCATAACCAAACAAACTTTCAAATAAGGGCTCTAACTGTGACTCTACAACCTAATGTAGAAACATTTCCATACCGAGAGGAGGGAAAGGGTTGCTCATAATTGCTTGCCTCAAAGTTCGAATACTAATGTAGGTTCTAATATTATTAGTGGTCCTCGAAGCAGGTTCCCAATTTGAAACCCATTCAGGGTGGACTAAAAACATTTCAGTCCTTAAGAAATCTCTCAACTCCCTTTGAAAAGTTCCCCCCAGTGTAGAGTTAACAAGTCCTTGCTTTTGCATAGCTGGTTTTATGGTATGCTGAACAAGACCAGGATCAAAACCACAAAGATCCACATTAAACCAAGTAAAAAAATTTGAAGTCTACCAAGCATCTCGGCAGACCTCCTCTCTTCTTTATCAGAATGATGGACATTTATTTTAAAGTTCGTTGAAGATCCAGGTGTCCTAATATTCATGGAGATGGTTTTAACCATCTTCTATTGTAACTCATCTTCCTTATGTTTTTATTTATTGCCCTCAACACTCAAGGAAAACAAACTCTCGAGAGAAGTCAAGCCTTCAGTAATTTTCTTATTTCCTACAAATATAATCTCCTCAGGCTTGAGAGGTTCATTCTAAATGAAAACACAAATGATTTCATTGTTAGGGATGGCCTTCCAGAATTCTTCATCCTCAGAAATGTATGGATGATGCAGAGATTGGAGAGCACAATCTGGCTAGTGAGGTAGGAGTTGCTGGGTAAGAGAGGCTACAAATACAGGTAATCGATCAACTATTGAATTTATATCCTTCCTAACATGAGTGATGTTAAAAGATAGAAGGTTTGAGACAAGTACCCAAATAGTTTGGGAGTATTGTTCCATCAGCTTGTCGCTAGGACAGCATGCCTTACGTATGAAGTTCACAACAAGCTCATAATTTCCAAAAACTGAAAGGTGACCACAACCAAGATTAAGGGTGTTCTCAATGCCTAACAACAAAGATTCTAATTCAGTGACATTGTTCGAGCACGCAAACTCCAACTTTTATGACAGATTATGAATTTTTCCTACAGGGGAAACCAAGATAATACCAGCCTCATTACCTTCATTAGAGTGTGAACCATCGAAGTGCATACGCCATAATTCATCATCTGAATCAATTCCTTCCAGAGGAATATTATCCTCTTCAGAAAATATGGAATATACTCCTACATCTTCTTCGATATAGTTTACGTTAGATTGCAGAACACTCTCTATGTAGGGTGAAATTTTTCCTTCTCTACAGACTATAATGTTCTTACCATTCCAGGGAATGGATAAATGTGTCCCGTCGAGTGAGAGGTATCCACCTGCTAGGGCTTGCCAATCTCTCCCCAAGATAATTGAATAATTTCTCACAGGAATATCAATCACCTGAATGCTGAGGGTTGTCCTTATCTCAGGATGAGTGCATAAAACCAAGGTTACATCTCTAATCTCGCTTATGGTTGTTTTTTGTAGACTATTATAGGAAATCTTGCTTCTGGTGTTTTCGTCTATACATGACAAGCCTAACTCTTCCATAATAATCTTCGACATGACACTTAGGTCCGAACCACCATCAATAAGGCAACAATGGGAAATATTGTCCATGATCTTTATAGATATGTAAAAAGGGGGGATTTTTTACAGGGTATCTAAAATTATGTACACCTACTTTATTTACAGAAGAATCCTCTTCATCAACCTCTTTGGAAAGATTGGCTACAATAGAATCTTTTCCTTCCATGAATTGTTTCAGATGCATCTGTTGTTCAGGGACGACAACCATGTCTAGGAGGGTTGCATCTGCTTTGATGTTGGCCAATTGATTCAGGATATTGTATTTGGAAGAGGGGGGAGAGGGGATGATTCCTTGACTCTCAAGAATTTTAGGAACCTGGGGCACAACAATGGTTGAGGATGAACTTGGGCTAGAAGAAATGAGAGGAGGCTCAAACTTGCCTTTTGGGGCATAAGCTTTGTTTCTAGTGTTGATGACCATGACATCTTCTGGCTCAGAAAAATCTAGGACAACAATAGTAGATTCCAGTATTTTACCAAAGATCTTATCCCTGGCACGCTTCTTTACCTCACACGTGGTTTCTTCATGGTGTTCCTCACAAAAGTTGCATCAAATCCTAGACAGGATAGATTTGGGCTGAAAATTGTTTTCAACCAGACTTATAAAAGGAGGGGCATAAGAGGATGAAGCTCTAGGGATGAGAGGGGAGACAGTACCCTTCCACTCAAATGCTATCATACAATTTTTCATATCTTTCACTAGTTGTAGGAGAGCGGACATATTTGTTTGCCTCATCGATTCTCCCTTAGATAGACCAATCCGTTCAAGTTGTTCTTCATATTCCAAGCAAGTGTGCAGGGTAGAACTAAGATTATCAATGGACTTTTCCCCAAGCCTATGATGGTAGGGAGAGGGAAATGCATTGTAGTAATGCATAAAAGTGGCTTGGTTCTAAGGGAAGATAAGTTTGAGAATTTGATTATACAACTTGGTGAAACACAAGTTGAAAGACCTGATGGTCTCACCATCTTTGTAAGTGATATTATTGTATTCCCTTAACTTCTTGATAGGTATTTTGTATTTCCCATAAGTGGATTGGAACCAATAGTTTAACTCCTCCCAAGTAGACAGGATCTTAGGAGGAAGGTCAAAGAAATCAGCTACAGCCTTCCCTTCCAAGGAATTGACAAACAAGTGCATGCAGGCATCATTGTCATTGGCCCCTATGTTATGACAAGCATTAGAAAATGTCACTAGGTGTTCATTGGTACTGATAGTGTTATTTCTTGAAAACTTAGGAAAATGCTCTTTAAACTTCGAAAGCGGGCGAGTAGCAGGTGCTAGGTATAGAGGAGAGGACACATGCCACAGTGTGGTCATGGCATCTTCTTCGAATTGAGAAAGCCCATACTTTTTAATGACCTTGGTGGGGTTTGTAGTAGATTGGACATGGATATGATGGTTGTACAAGCTACCAATCACTGATGAAAATGAATATTGGGAAGATGGAGCACTTCCAGTGCCACCAGAGCCACCACTAGATGCCATCTTGTGGATGATAGATGAGGGAAAGAAAGACGAGCTAGATGAATCAGATAAAATTATCCTTAGAGCACTTTTTTGGGCAGATAACACAATTTTTCTCCTTCCTATTTCAGCAATAGGATTGATTTCGGGTGACAAGCCTCTTCTTCTTCTAGAAGCACGAGAATCAAAGGACACGAAAGAAAGGACAAAATTGAAGAAACAAAAGGTTCCTGTTGATTTCTAGGTTGTCTACGTCTAGCCTCCAATCATTCTTGAGAACTAATATATTGTTCAATTGTTGCCGAAGAATGGTTAAGTTTGGCATGAGTATTGGCAGTGTCTAGAATCGTGTTAAACAGGTTCAAAGCAATGCTAGTCTGGTCTTGAAGATCAGGCTCATTATTGGGTTGCCTTGCAACATGAACAGTCATTAATAGCAAAATAATCAAAGAATCAAATTCAGAAAAGAAAGATGTGTCGATGAAAAATCGAGTATAAAACTTTAACCAGAGAGATATCGAAGATCTCCCCAGTATGGTCACCAAATAAATGTTGAGGAAAAGATATGAATTGATCTTAC
>JASDQU010586871.1:186805-199906 GCA_032191745.1 Picea mariana | reverse complement strand
TGGCCAATTGAAATAATTAACATGCTTAAAACTCTGTGGGTATCCCTAAGTATAAGCTATCCATACTACAAACAGTGTGCAGCTAACAAAACTCCTCGGTGCAACAATTCCACTTGACACAACAAACACACAGCCACTATGATAACTTAGTATATCGTGCTAAACTATAAGATTGCTTGGATTTATTGACCTGTGATCGACTATGTCATTCACACTCAGGTCCATACAACCAACAATCACAAATATGCAGGGAACATACTTTCTATAGTTATCCAATTCAGTAGTCATTTGGACCCAAAGAAAACCATAGCTATCATGCCCATTATTTTACTTTTCAAAACACCATTCACAGAACGCGACATGTGTGAACAATACCAAGCACTTGTAACCATTGTCAGCCATCATCCCAAACATCATAAGTGCAATTACTAGTGACTGTATAACAACCAACAATCTGCCATTATGGTAGGAAATCAATCAACGGAACAAGTTGTGGTGGCTATGCATACCCACACATTCAATCAAATTGGGGTAGAGGCCTTTCCATCAACACTACTGAGTTATTTGACATAAGGCGAGTGACTATGAACTTTAGAAGTGCCATTGGAAATGTAAGGTTTATCGTTGTAATCACAGAGGCAGTAACAAAATGCCATACCAACATGATTGTCACATAACCAACTAGACAGGTCTCTACTCAAAATGATCAGTGATATACAACCATCCAAAACACAAGTGGTAAACCCTACTTGCCAAGTTGGTGCTCCATGTCACCCTCAGACTTGTAGAGTTAATGGTTTGCACTGTGACTAACACAGGAAATCTAGAGCCAACTTCCTTTAATGGTGCCAAATCCCAATACCAATAGTGCATACACAGAGGTTTCCATGCATTATTCGCGGATATATGTTAATTCTGAGACAGGAGGGCTACCACAGAGGAACGAGGCTCCAACTCAATCTATAGTGAAGCTTAACGCGCACAGGGTGTAACCCTTGTGGTTCTTAAAACAACCCCAGAACTGAGGTGATGATGAGGCTGATTAAGAACAAGAGAGCCATTTCGTGGCTTTTGGTGAGGAAATCGACCATTTCTCAAATGAACAAAACACAGTGATGAAGAATGCTTTCATCCATTAAACCCATAAAAAAAACAGAGACTAGAAGTGATGCGCATGTGTGGGGACAATCGGCCAAGCAACCCAACAACAAAAATAACTCCAAATAAGCCAGTAGTAACATAGAGCTATCACCAGGAAGACTGATAACTTCTACAAACTCAAAATATTGCAGGAAGAACCATCCATTTTCCATTCAAGAACCAAAATTTCACACATTTGCAACACTCAGGAAAAACACAAACCCATACATCTGATCCAATAATCATTTCATAACTAGAGTGAAGTCAAGAATGGCCCAAAAAAAGACATACCTGTTAATCAAAATCCTTAAGACGGAAGGTGGCCAACCGGTTTCACCCTGCTAAAATTTCAAAGCGTGAACACAACAGCAAGATCAAACAATAGTCTGACTAGGGTGGCAGCCAACGAGAAGGGTAAAGATGACGTGCAGTAAATGCATGTCACCTCCAACCATACCTCATTAACTCAAACAGTACATGCCAACAATTCTCCATTAACACCATTAATCAACATGTATCGAGACTATCACCATAACATAATTCGAATGCCATATAAAATCCATTGCATAACCAATAGCACCAATAACTTGTCAATCGTGCCTTCGACATTTAAACTATCAAAGGTACCATATGTATATCGATTACCAGTTCCATTTTCATATATATGACCATTTAAAATACCACTTGCCAAGTGCACCACCAACGTTTCAACCATATACATATAAATCATGTGATTCAACACAATTTCATAGCGATTCCTTGTTAGGTAGGGTTTAACAACAATCAACAAGTAATTTTATGCATGTAGTATACTTAGGATAGCTTTAGAATCTTCCCTTGCAGTTGTTTTTCATTTCTTTCAAATCATTCATGTGTGATTTTGCAGAACTAGGTTCCCTTCCCTTGCATCAGTTCTAGGATTTTCCTCTGTCAAGACTGTCCTTCATGAAAATTTTACTAACATGTTTGTTATGGAAGTGCAATGAGAATAAATACCATTTAATGAATAGCAGGTTGTAGTAACATGAAGGAACAACATTTCAAAGCTCAACTCACACCAACGACAACAATATCTCGTCAACCATGTAAACCTTTATAGCACATCATCATAACATCAAAAATGAACAAATATGATCTCCAATAGTTCAAGGGGGTCCCACCTACTATTATTATTTAGTTTTATATAATAATAGGCTTTATCAACACTTTGCGGGCGAAATTATGTTGACGTTTTCAATCGTCAACAACATGCAGGCATGGCAATGCAACCTTATGCAAGAATAATTAATCACTTAGTCCCAATGGCACCATAAATTATAATTTCATGCTTACACATGCAAAAAACACCAAAAAAAACAGAAAGTAAATTTAAATCTATGGCATAAACAACATTAATTCAACACAATTCATAGGTACATTTATGAATACTTGTCTGTCTAGAAATTTCCCGCCAATTGGTTGCAGAAGGATGTTTGACCCAACCATAGGCTTCGTGTTGCACCAAATCTCTCTGCAACAAAGACCACCCCCAAGCTAAGGTTGTGAATACACAAGTGTGAACTTTTCCTATGGGTAGCTCTAAATCTTTTATCATAGCCCAATTCCCAATTTCTCAATCAATATTTACACCTAAAGAAGTCTCAATTCATAACCTTCTTTCCCCATCAACCTGCACAAACACAGAGAATGGGATCCCCTTCTCTACTCAGGTCCCTCAGGCTATCCCACTTCCTTCCAGGGCTCTAGCATAGGCTAGCCAAGAAATATCACTACTAGGGTTGCATGGATGATCAATTATAGTGAAATTCCTCAATGACAATGATTATCATTCCATACCATCACAATTCTCTCATAATTCATTCTTGTAGCTTTCCATAACCCATTTATTGTATGCCAGTCAATGTTGAAAACATTGTATCGATGAATATATCATGGAGGGTCTAAAAAAAAAATTATTGGTAACATCAGGGAAAATATCATAAAATATCAGCAAACTTAAAAAATACAAAAATATTCATTTTTTTTTTCATTTTTTGAACATCTAAAGCAACAACAACATCAAATATTTACATTTCCACATAAATATGAAAACAAAACCGATATATAATATGTATAAAATGTTGAGTGGTACATCACACATAAATATTCAATCATGTTTTGAGTCCTAACTCCTAAGCCTCAAAATACCATCAAAAAATATAATAAATGCATCTCATCAACATGAGTCATCTACAACAAAATCAGATAAAAAAACTATTGATTCCCTCTTCCCCTTTTATAGGAAAAGGTAATGTCTCTAGTAATGGTTGTTCCTCTAGATGAAGGAGGCCATAGGGCTGACACTGGACTCTGAAGTCCTCTAGAAGAAGCAGAAGCTAGCCTTTTATGTCCTCTATTGGTGCTACTACTAAGTCCAACTCATTGTTTCTAAGTATATGAAGGTGGCAGATCACTACTAGTGTCAATAAACACCTCCTATAATGGTGTCTACTCTGAAAGATTATCCTCCTCTACCACACTCTCCCCTACTACCTCCTCCTATTCCTCCTACCATAACCAATCAGGGGCCAAGTCCATGACAAACTTCTTGGTCTCAACCCTCCATGCAATAGTGGTGACAATCCCAGCCAATGAAATGGCCTCCATGTCAAGTGTTTTATGAAGATGTCTCACCCACAATCAAAGATTGTAGTAAATGTAGACCATGTCATTAAAGCGTTTGGACTCCAACCTATATGAGGGTCATAAATTATAAATTATAATACAAACTTTAGAGGGTGACAAAACATAAAATTATAATTTATAATGAATTCATATTTTAATTTGAAAAATTTTAACTGGTTGCACTTCTTGGTGTATTTTTCCAAATACACCCTTACACTCACATCCTAAAGAGATACATGTTTGTCTAAGCACTAGAATGGAAACTTTTTGTAAATTGGGTACTCTTGAGCCATAGCCTATCCACCAAGCATCTACAACAAATAAGAGAAAGATAAGAAAAATCATTGAAATTTGAAACAAAATGAATATTACATGGCATTTTGGTATGCATGTCTTGAACAACCATGTAAAATCCAAATGTTCCAATGGCCATCCTATATAATTCCATTTCTTTATATATCTTTGCATGTTCTTGAAGAATTTGCACCATCCTCTGAACACTTGTGAGGAATCCATCCATAACCTCAACATCAAATCTAAAACCACATAAGTAAGAGAATGTGGGGGTTGAGGTAGATCTTTGTAGCATGAATGGGGTGATGGAGTGTATTGTTCTATCATCCATCAATAACCCTCCATATAAATAAGTGTTTCTTATATCCTCTACCCCCCTCATCTCCATGATAGACATGGATGGATTCTTTGGCTCTATCCATGGCCTCATACAAGTATCCCATTGCGGGATTGTCTCCATCAACCAACCAAAGAACCTTTACCAAAGGTTCGTTAATGGCACACACCTCGTCCACTCCTTCCCAAAAAGTCTCCTAGTATGACATTAGTCTACATATGGCCTCCCCCTCTAGTTATTGCTAAATGATAAAGCATGCCACTCATATGAAATGAGCATTCTCTTCACCTCCCACATACAAGTAAGGAAACACTAAAGAGATATGAAGCTAATGGAAAAACGCATGATTTTAGGATGCATCAACTTCCTATTATTTTTGAATTGTCTCATCAAGATAAGGATAGATGCATGATATTATGTAAATTTTGTGATGCTCCTGTTCAATTCAACAATATCCTTGATAAAAGACATTTTTCCCATATCCTCAAAAATCAAATCAATTCAATGTGTGGCACAATGAGTCCAAAACAAGGTCGGATACCTTATCATAAGCAACCTGCCAAGAGTGACATAGTTATCAATGGTATCTATTATGACTTAAAAAGTATTATATGGACCTATCTCTTGAATGAACCCATACTACAACTCACATAATAATGTCACATCTTTAACATGTGCAGATGCATATCAACATATTTAATAAATATTGTTCCCCTGGGACAATTAACCAAGAAATTAAGAAGGATCATGCCCTTATGATTATCCCAACCATATGACTTCATGATGCATCCAATGACTTCCCATGATTCCTTAAGAACCTCCAATCTATGAGTGAAATTGAGATTTTCATTTTGAAGGATAGGCCCTCTCAACTTGTCATAGGTAGGGGCCCTAGGGCCAACAATAGCAACATCAACAAACATAGACTGGTAGAATGGGTTGTTCTTAGCAATGTTGAAAGAATTGTCAGTACATACAAAACATCTACCCACAATATTTTCTACTTCTTTCTTCTCCTTTATGTTAACTACTAACCTAATAGAAGGTTGTACACCACCTATTGTTCTTAGAACAACAAAACATGAGGTCATTAAGGGAATTGTGGACGGTGAGGCCAAGGAAAAGATGTCACTTCTTGCCCCCCAAATATTGTAACTCCTCTTAGTGAAAGCTCAATTCTCACAACTTCCCCATCATATCACTTTTTATCTATATCCTAAAGTGATTTATTGGCAATAGAAATGATTTTTGCGGTTGCAACTATATGAATTCCCACTTCATGCTCCATAATTTGTGGAAGGTTGTATTTCAACCAATTGATTCCCCCTGTCATTTCCTTCCCACACAAATTGCAACCCAAATTTTGTTTATTATTCCCATCATCAGGATAAGCATCCCACATAGGGTCCAAAGCTTTCAACATTTTCAAATAGAAATCATTAAACCTAAGAAAAAAAAAAGTGAAAATCAAGATTTAAGAATCAAAATTAAAAAAAAAAAAAATTGTAAATAAAAAAAATAGATCGAGTTCTAAATAAATGGTAGATCTCCTACATTCCACTAAAAATCAGCAAGAAGAGGGAAAACTTATAGGCATTTCAAAACCTATCAAAAATATTAAAGAAAAACATGTTGAATTTGCTACACATACCTACAAATACAAAAAAAGATGATGGGAAACGATCCCCACTCCATAGTAAATTGTTGATGGAAAATGAAAACACTTTATTTCTAGTCCTTAGCTCAAATAAAAATGGTGGAGACCTCCTTTGCTTTCAAACCCCTTCATTTGTTTTGAAAATGAGGTAAAAAATGTGAAAATTCCAATTATGAGGCGGATTGTCCATGGCATGGGTGATGTTTTCCATCAAATCACGATATATCATGATTTTTTGAAAACATCGTGCTATTTTCGACAACAGATAATAGTGTGATGTTTGGAGGTGATATTATCGTTGATTAGGTCACATCATGATATATCACAATGTCCACGAGAACATCATGACGTTTGCAACTCTAATATGTCTATGGCCATTCTAGCTCAAGGATTATCTTTAATTTCCCCAATAGGATGGCAATTTGAGCTCTCCCAATTTTGATAACTCAAATTCTGAAACCAAATGGTAACTCAAATACCATGAAGATTCAAAATGGAATGGTAGTTCGAACATATTGGTCACTCAAACCCCCCATAATTCAGACTCTTTATTAATTTGAATTGAACCTAAAAATATTATAAATCTCACCCAAAACCATTGAATTCTCTCTCCCCCGCATGGTTGGAAAAGGCATAGGTAAGATTGCATGTTAGTGGGAAACCATGTGTCTCATTCAATGTGCAATATTACATATTACATGTTCAAATTGTATACATTCATCATATACATACATAATATTGATCTGAGAATCAAAACTGGGGTATTACATTCCCCATCCCCATTTGTATACAAATGCCCACTCCCACCCCCATGAGGGTGAAATTCTATGCTTTGTTAGTTTCACAACTATAAACTTTGTTAAATTATAGAGTCTCACCTCAATATTAGGTTTTGAAAATATTGTTAAAATAATAATGAAAAAAATGAATAACATACTTTAAACAAGCTATTTATTATTTTGTTTTTTTAACCATAACTGGAAGATTTTATATTAAGCAAAAACTACAGCTATGCTCACAACAAAATTAAAATATAGTCTGTTTCAAAAAAATATATATGAATACCAAAAAGAAACTAATTACCAACATGAAGTTGTAAAACATACGCAGTTTCAGATACAAAACTATCCAAAAAAAATCTAATAGTATAGATTCTAGATAATAGACATAAAAGCCTAATAACTTTGTAGTACATATAAACTTAACAAAGGGCATTTCGATTGGAAGATTCATCCACTACTTCCTTGGTTGGTTCCAAGGCTTCCATGAGCAATTCAAGATTATCTAGGAGCTGATGGATAATGTCTTCTTCCATTAGCTTTCCATAGTTAGAATTAATAGATTGTGTATGGTTAGAAGCTTCAGACTACTCACTTTTAGACAAGTTGATCAACATATTTATGATCATATTACAATCTACCTCCACCACATCTATCTGATGTTTCTACAAGGTTCCCATTCTTGTGCAATTTGAGAGGTGGCATTGCTATCACATTCACAAATTTTCTCATTCATTGTAAGAATTGAGTTGCGGTTACCTTGAATTTCTTCCTCATTCCTCTGCAAATATTGTCTTATCTCTTGGAGCTCCCTGTAATCCATTTGGATAGAACAAAAAACCAATTCACAAAACCAAATAGAAATGTCATTGTATTCTTTATTATTACTCTTTATCAAAGTAACCAGATCACAAGTAATCTATGGTAGGAGCAAAGATGATTATGAATTGTCCCAATGAGTGATACCTTGATCAAGAATGAACATGGGAATTTGAGAAAGCAGCAAAAGGTCCAAGTAAGAACCTTTTATATGCCAAAACAAGAGAAAATAACAAGTTAACCAATCAAAGATCTAATAAAACTCAAACCATAACCATGAATTTTCACCTCAGACTTGCTAAAAACCAAGATTTAGAGAAGGGTTACCTGAATACCAACTATCTCCAATTGTTAACTGACTAAGATCTAAAAACAGGTTGAATCACCAGTGAAAGAAATTGTTTCTAACTCTGCCAAACTAAGGCATGAAACTGATCCATAATTTTCCAAACCTTCAAGGAGAGTAGATGATGAAGGTGTTGGATTACCCAAAATACAAAGGAGGAGAGGAGCCAACATCACCACCCAGAGCCAAAGACGAAAGAACATTGAACAATTCCTCAAGATGGAATGTCAGAGATGCCACACAAAGAGACTAAACGAAAGAGCCATGATCCCAGAATGATTAAGGGAATTACATATCACAAATTCAAAAGCATGCAAAGAGAGGTATGGGAACATGTGAAAGGATGGGCAACATTGCTTCGCCTAATTCAAAATTCCAAGAGGCTCACTTGCCTTACAACGCGAAATATGCCAGATTAAATGCATATTAAGCTCCTTGGTTATTGTCATATTAAGGTATAGGTTGGGAGTAATGCTTTCCATTTATAATGATGTCCCCCTCTTTTATCGAAGAGGCCTGATTTGCATACCTATCAGAGAATATATTATTTTCCCTCATTATGTGGTAATATTGGATTTTAGAGAATGAATTTGTGGTGCTATTAATTTGATCTATCGCCAATCCCAAAAGGAAATCCATAGGAATAGTGTTCAATCATATCTATGATGATGTTTTTGGAGTCACCAATCATGATCAAATTTCGAATTTGGAGAAAGGATACAATTCTTGTCCTTTGTAAAAGAGCATAGACTTCAGCATGGTTGTTAATGGAGGTACCCAATCCCCAAGAAAATGCAGATTATATTGTTCCTATGGGGTTTATGATAACCCTCCCCACACCTACCACCTCACAAACTATTTATTTATTGATATATTTAAGACTGATTATTGTTTATAACAAATTAATCTAAAATTTTCTACATTTCGACACATGAATTTTTTGGATTACAATACTCTTATTTTCAAATTCAATGTTTAATTTAATTGTCCACTTCAAAATAATATTGAAAACAATATTTTCAAATCAAAAGTTCTACATTATCATTCATAAACTACAATACTCTATTTTAAAAGAGTAAATATTTAATTTAATTGTCCACTTTAAAATAATATTAAAAACAATGGTTTTAAGTCCATTCAGTTTGATCTTTGACTTTCAATGGAATCTTGAGGGTTTAGGTTTGCATTTGATATTGTGAAGTCGATGGAGAGGTAATAGAGAAGCAACATGGAAAGCATCTTGGAAAGTACAAGAAGGATTTGTGAAGCTATAAATGTAAGAATATTCTTCACATTGTACATTGATCTTCCTAAGGTGTTTTATGTTTAGATAATTTTCAAGTAAGTGGGGATGTGTTATTTGTGAACAAGTAGTTCCAATTTTGAGAAGCATGGTTACAATTCCATCAAGACATGTAGTGCATCTTACATCAGCTTACATCTATAGCCTTTGTGATTAGTATAGAATTGTTTATTTTATATTTCTTAGATATTAGTAGGGATTTGGAAACTAACCACTAAGGTTTCATACAATATTAGTGTTGGCAATGCAAGTGGCATATAATCACATGATACTATATGTGAATGTTGATAATGGATTGTTTCTTTTGTGATGCACTTTGAGGAAGTGAGGGATTGTTATGCTCATAATTCAAAGCATGTAATACACAATATTTGTGAGTAAGAGCATCCAAAATTCCAACAATATTCAATCATATTTGCAAGTGTAAAACAATGGTTATAAGAATACAATAAATGGGGACAACCATTCTAGACATGAGAAATATTTGAAAAATGGTGGCAATTGTGAATATTCAATAATATTGGAAAGAGTACAACAAATGGATATTAGATTATGAGAAATGAAGACAACCATGCTAAACATGAGAAATATTTGAAAAATAGTGACAATTGTGTAGGGTATGAATGCAATTTTGGAAATTGGTTTTCAAGATGATATTTATATTAAAGAATACATATTATTTAGTTACATGTAAGCCAAGAGAAACACGTTTCTAGTGTTGTGACCTCTATAGTAACCTACCTAGGACAAAGACAACAACCAAGAACATCTCCTAGAAGAGATCAATTTCATCTTTTAAATAAGTGCATCATTAGTACTAAACAATGAGCATTTACACAAGTATCATTGTACTAACAATATTCAAAACATTTGATAACAAAAGTACTTAGCAGTAATAGATCTCTAAAGACGGTTGTCCCGGTTACAATATTTATTTAATATGAAAAAATATAAAAATATCAAACCTGGTATGCAAACCAGGAGTCTTAATTGCTAGGGAGGGGCGTTATTCCTCTGAATGCACTAGATCTAATATCCCTTTGGATATATAGTCTTTACTTGGACAAAGGTCCTTTTTCCAAGTGTACACTTCCTACAAACACATGCATGCTCTACTAAATGATATAAATTGGAAACATATATAAGTGCATACCTCTGAAATTTGTAGCACCATCCAGCTTGTCATCTAATCTCAAGGTTTACACAACTGGAAACTGCAACTGGAAACTGGAAAATGTAACTGTAACTAGAAATTGCAACTATAACTGGCAATTGCAACTGCAACTGCAACTGGCAACTGCAACTAGAAAATGTGACTGTAAATGCAATCGACAACGATAACTACAACTGCAACTGGAAACTGGAAACTGCAACTGTAACTGGCAATTGGAAACTGCAACTACAATTGTAATTGTGCAGTGAAAATATTTCAACTAGGTTTACTACCATGTTGGTGTTTTATATCTATCTCAGCTCTTGATAATTATTGCCTTGATACTTGGACTTCAACCTTGTTCATTTTTTTATTGTTATTATTTAATTTTAAAAAAAAAACAATAACCACAAGCCCACATATGTGGTTTAGTGGCAAAGTAGTAAGAATAAAGTGTTCAAAACCATCCAAGTGGGTGCAAATCAAGCTAGATGCAAAAAACTTAGAGAATTATTTTAACAACATAGAAAAATTTGTGAATTTTAACACTGAAAAACAATGTATCTTTGCAATACACCTTAACATTGTATCAATGATAATGAACCTAATATATATTGTTTCTATAGATGATATAAAAAAATTATGTAACAACAATCTATATTTTCTATTATGTCACATTTTATTAAAGTCATTTGTTTGTATTGATAAAATCTCATTATTACATATTTTAACATTGCAATGGAATTGAGAAACAAGGGTAAAGAACAAGCCCCGAGGGTGTATAACAGTCGGTGATGGAGTGTATTGTTAAGGAACTCAATTATGTGATGTCATCAGTTTGAAACCCTCGACTAGCCTTGTGTAATGTCCTCATTTTTTGTTTCCCTTGTTCTGCAGTTGGAGATGATTTATGAGGCTTGTATCAACCCAAACAAAAGGGTGAGGTTATGTTATCGGTGAGTTCATAGGATTTGGAAGAATTATATGAGGCCCATCCTAATCCATTTACCATCTTTCATCATCGGGACCACTTCCACACAATTCCTTTTTGGTTCCATGGAATTCTGACGATTCTCGTAAATTGTGAGTATTATTGAGCATAATTTAATTAAATGCACTAAAGGTGTTATTTGGATCATATTATTTTAGGGGACACCTTAGTGTAATAACTCGTTGGAATTGGGATGAAAATCTCTAAAGGATTAAATGATTAAAGAAAAGTGACTTCCAATGGTCGAAGAGGCTTTAAAGTCAAATAAATAAATTTTTGGAGTAAAAAGGTTTATTTAATTAATAAAGTGATTTTATTAGAAAATATTAAAGTTGAATTAAAAGTCACTTGGGGGGGGAAAGGTGAAAGGGGATATAAAACAAAATATAGGGGCTCATATTCTCTCATTATGTTGATGATATTCAGATCTTCCTTTTGCATTCGTTGGAGGAGTTTACTTATCTATTTGCAGAGATTGGGGATTTGGAGAAGATTTGTACCCATTGTTTGCATCTTGTGGTTTTGAAGGAGAGGACCGAAACCCTTAATTACAGTTCATGGAGATTTAAGAGGGATCTTACCACTCATTTGCAGCAAAGGAAGTACCAAAGAGACTATGCCATTCACCATTACAGGTTGCAGAGATCTCAAAAAGGGGGTCGTACCACATTATCCTCAGCATATATGTTTATTAGTAGTTGATCGTGTTGGTGTTTTATATGTTTCTCAACTCTTGGTAGTTATTGCCTTATGATTATTGTTATCAGACTAATCGGTAGGTGCAGACACTAACAGATCTCCCTAGATCCACCTGGATCTAGAACAAAACAGGACAGGACATGACTCTTTCCCTAAGTTTTGACCATTGAATTAGCTAGTAGGAAGGAACAAGTAACATACCTTTGTATGGCTTCCTAGGGTCTCTGTTGCTCCCGCTTCACTCCGACGCTCTCATGAAGTCAAGACCAAGACAACACAAACCAACCAAAGTGAAGATAGCAAAATATATTCAACTGTCAACTTATGTGTATGATAAAGGAATTACACAATAAAGTGAGAATAGCTTTATGGGAAAGGGACATGTCGCTGTATCATATTAATTAAAAGTAGAAGATTACAACCTGATCGCCTTGATGTTGCAAGCTTCCTTTCGTTGGCCCTTGGCTCCAACACACACACTTGCTCAATCTTTGTATGAAGAAGATCAAATCCTCTTGATAGACTTGCTAGAGTCTCCAAGCTCCTATTCAAGCTAAGTCCTTCACACAATTCTTTCACCAATTCTCCAATGAATCTTGCTTAACATTTTCCATGAGAATTCCATCAATATATAGGAAAGAATGAGATGGTTACTTGGATAAGAATGATCCCACAATATCAAGGAATCCAGTACAAGGATAACCATTCGCATGCCAACCCATTCTTCTAGAAGATTCCCTTCTAGAACCATCCAGAATTCATCTTTTTCCAAGATTTAGAGAAGGTTCACACCCTATCTATGTAGCACAGTGCGAGAAGTTCGCACCCTAGCTTAAGGCAGCCTATGAGAATGGGTCATTCTCGCACCCTGGTATATTAGCAACCTGCGAACTCTCTTCAAAAGTACGTTTTCTGGGAA
>JASDQU010586871.1:136703-148849 GCA_032191745.1 Picea mariana | reverse complement strand
TTGTTCACCTCGAAGCTTGCGAACTTCTTTGACAAGTTTTATATTCAGACTCTGAAGGTTGGAGATAATAGTATCTTTGTTCTCCATTATGTAAAGCCCGGTCTTTAAAAATAAAAACCATCAAAAAATAGTTGCAAAAAACGCAAAACCTGGAATTGAAGCTCATGAACCAGGATCTTTCCAATGAAAGCAACCCCAGGCTAGATCCAGTACTACCTCCACAATGTGGAAAACAAGGAAAGGCCATGGATCTGGAGTTGTAGCACACAGTCCACCCGGAAAAAAATACGATCTGGGTCTTCCAACTTATGGATTTGATTCAGGCATAAATCAACTCAATGGAATGTGAGCACAGTTCAAAATGCCATAACCAATGCCACACGGTGCAACCAATATGCCAAACATTGGGTCGAGCTAAACAAACCTTCTAGAACCAAGAGAGTAGATCTATGGACGCGATAAAATCAATAATGAAGAGACATGCCTCAATGTCCGGTATTTATTACACCCAAAAACTTAACACAGGTCGAGCTACAGATCTAGACAAACCGGAGAGTTTTCAGGTTCCATACCAAATGAAATAGAATCCGAAGCAAAACCACCCTTACTTGTGAGCTCGTAGAAGCTAGGGAGGAAGTAAAGTCACGGCCAGCTACCGTCGTCCAAACCTAGGTCGCGAAAGGAAACCCTTAGCAGGTTCGGCGCTGCTCCATCTACAACTCTATGAGAAGAATGAAATCTCAATCCTCCATGAAAATGTGGCACAGTCTGCTCTTTGCAATTGGATCTGCAGCAAAAAAGAAACACAGCGATCTATCTTCAGTCTGAATACACCCACAATGCGCCCAATCAATAAGAGAACAACTATTTACTCACAAATCGAATTGTTGCAAGGATTTTGAAATCCGTTTGAAGAGAGAAGTGGCTGCTGTCTGAAGGACGTAGCACAGTCTGGATAACAAAACAGCTTTGGATAGAAACTTCGATTCTGCAGCGAATCTATTGCTTGATGTAGAAGTTTCAATGGACAGCTTCTGATGAAGAGCCACTGGAAGCTTTAACAAACTGCTTGGACGATCATAGGCATGACAACTTTCTGAAGCCCGGCCCCATAAAAATTCTGCACTTCATTTAAATCTTCAATGTAATGCAAAATTAAAGAAAGCAGTGCCTCGATCTAGACGTGAAAGGAGTCAAAACTGATGCAGGGAAAGACTGCGTCGGTCCAAGATCCAGGCCTCAGGCAGATCCACAATGCAATGGCATGAGATCTACATGTAGCTGCTATGAAACTGAACAGAAGCATCATAAATTTTACGGCTCCATTAATTCAGAGCATCCCCCAATGAACTGTGAACGTGGCCAAACTCAGAACGGAGATTATCAAAGCTGTACCAGTCTTCAAACCCGGATCTTCAAAAAAACTCAGACAGC
This sequence comes from Picea mariana, assembly GCA_032191745.1. Lineage (NCBI taxonomy): Eukaryota > Viridiplantae > Streptophyta > Pinopsida > Pinales > Pinaceae > Picea > Picea mariana. The sequence goes on along the minus strand of JASDQU010586871.1, from coordinate 147,415 downwards.
TATCATAAAAAGAACGAGAAGGGGTTTGTAGTGATGTCTGATACCATGAAGAAGTTAAGAACTCCTCAGGATCACACTGCAACACCACACTTCTACAAGAGACAAGAGAGCGCAAATGCTCTAAACTAGATCTGTGTGTTTAATTAACAAAGGAGGTTTATTTATACAATGGAATTTGCCCAGTGATAGTTGTCACATCTGGGTAGATAAGAGCTCCTACGTGAGCTTACAACTCACTCTGCATTGTAACTCTAACAATGCATTGGAACTCCAACAAGTTTTTGAGGGAAGCAAATAAAAAGAAAAATATATGTACATTTTATTCAATGTTTCAAATATGTCAGTAAATTTGCTTCTTAAATATAATAGAATCACTCAGAAAAATAAAATGTTAAGTCTATTAGTTATGCTAAATTACTGGTAATTACTAACTATTGTACTCAGTATAATTAGGGTGACCAAGAAGAACACTTTTACAATTTAGGTTATGCTATTGGATCCCTTTCTAATGGTAATAATCCAGGGTCAAATTTGATGCCTACAATTTTGTGCACATGCACAAAATTTTCTCTGCCAAGATGTGCTCAGATCCTACCTCTKTTAAAGCTTGTCCACCCCAATCCTTTATAAACTATGTTTTGATGGATAACGGTGATGGCATGGACTTAAGAGGATAATAATAGTTTTTGACACAGGTTGTACATGTCAATTTTACTTTACATTCTCGTATTTACCAATTACATATTTACTGATGTATGGCATCATTAATTATATATGCAAGGCTCCAAGCATGCTTAGAATTTCTTGTCCACTATCACTAAGAATATATCATATATGCTAGGCTGGATTTCAGATATAGATAACGATAAATGAGTTTCCCAATTACATTATATTATTTTTAAATTTAATGAGCAATTTTTTAACAATGTGATTCATTTTAGGCAGAGGCACCAAACATCCCGATAAGTTATTCCCATCCTTGCATTGTTTGTTTTGTTTTTATTTTCTTTCTGAATAGACTTCAGCTATTGATTAAGATGATGAGCATGTATTTCTTCTTTTGGACTGCTAAAATAAAATTCTCTCAGGTTGATTGCACTTTTGATAGTCTTTTTCCATAATAGGAACTGATTATAAGGGATTGACATTGACACTATATACAGGCAAATCCTCCCTTACTTCATTCAAATCTTTTATATATTCAACGGTACAGACAGCAATCACGGCTTGTGTCAGAAGCCTCCTACTACTTTACAAATTTGGTTTCTGCGGAGTCTTTTATTGCAAACTTGGATGCTGGGTCTCTTTCGATGGACAAAGAAGAATTTGAAAGGAGCATGCAGGTCGCAACGTTGTCTTTGAATTCATTGTTACATGCAGACTATCATACAGGTGATTTCTTGTCAGAAACAGTGTCTTCTATGACAGATGCAAATGCTCTTAAGGCACAAGAATTGAATTTACATCGAAGAGAAAAGTCAGAAAGTATGCTATCTCTTCAGAGTGAAGAGCTTCATATCCAAATAGGTGAAGATGGCGATGGCCAGATAACAGAAAAAGGTTTTCTAGCACCTAACAAAAACAATGAAGGAATAAACAACTTCGACGCAGCAAATATGTCAGTAGTAAAGCTAGAAAGCAAAGGAGCCAGTGCTGTTTTGCATGAAGATCGTACTGGCCAACTCGCTAGGGAGTATCCATTTTTGTATACAAGTGCTGGGGATTTGAGGATACAAGATGTTGAATCATTGCTAAATTCTTATAAAGAACTTGTTTTGAAATATGTATCACTTTCTAAAGCTGTCGAAGCATTATTATCACTCAAAGAAAAAGCTTCATTTGTTATCGGGAAGGCAGATTCTGATGGTTCACAACATACAAGAAATCAACAGGATAAAGAAATTGAATTAGTTTCTAGCTCAACCAGATTGAATGAAGATTGCATAGTATCCAAACATGAACATTGTGCTGAACTTTAGGCAGCATTTTCATAAAGATGGTTCCTTTTTGGTTACAGAATCAGTTTTTCTTGGTATTTTCCTATTTACAACTGAAAAGGATCTCCCTAATGGTGAAGTACCATCCAAAGGCTCAGAAAAAACTGAGACGGGACAATATTAGTATGGCTGAAATCAGTACCAGAATAGAGGAATAGAGGTTACCATCAGTACCAGAATAGAGGAATAGAGGTTACCACAAAGGATTCAAGTGGCAAGGGTACATTGTTAGCTTCTGATTTGGACAATGTTTTACCCCAGTCTGCAACTTCTTCAGAGGCATCTTTCTCTGAAGCAATCTCCAACCATGAAAAGGATAGTAGGGATTCATAGAAAATGATTGGCTTTGATGCACTGAACTTTCTCTTTTTAGTGGTTAGAAATTCTTAGTGAGGGATGGGAGGAGGAGAAGGGCTATCCAGACCTTCCTAAGTTTCTCTGGAAGATTGCATTTGAGGGAGCTTGCCTTCAGTTGATAGTTTCCATGAATCAACACTTGATCAATGTGGTCTCCATGTTTTTTGTTTGATCCTGTTGTCCGAGGTGCTTTTTTTTCTCACCTTTGGACTTTTGTAATAATATTCTTTTCACACAGATGGCATGTTCAGGTGATTGTGTGAATGACTGGATTTAAGTAGTTTATCATTCTTTTAGTAGAACTCCATCTCATTATTCCTATGTTTCCATGCCCATTCAATGTTCTAACTCCAATAATTGACATCTAGAATCCAGAAACAACTTCAAAGTTCAAAACAATGATTCTATTAAGTTTTAACCATCAAATTCTATGAAACCATATTTTTTCATGGTGCTTTTGCTACACTCCTGAAGCATTGCTTTATTGCTGTTTCATATGTTGGGGCTTACTATCTATATTTAAAGGGTTTATTTAAGTGAAGTATATCCATGCATAAGTGTTGCAATTACCCATTTTCAACTCCTGTTGGGACAATTTTATGTGAAATTATGTGTTGTTAATAATTATGCATGTCATYTTTTTCTTGCTGCAATGAAAGTAAAATTCCCTAAAGGTTCAATGTTTGGCAATGCATTTGATCTGTTAATAGCTGAAGGAACAAAAGGGAGTCCCATATGCATGTTTAAGGTCTGAAGCCCTTCCTTAGCAGCTATTATATGGCCTTTATTAAGCTGCTGGTCTGTTAAAACTTAAAACACCAGGGATCTATGAACAAATGCATGAATAGAAATTGTCTTATGCATTGGCTAGATACTCGTCTTGGTTAGGGTTTGATTGGAGTAAGTGGATAATTTGTTTAAGCCCCTTAAAAGTCATCTGAGATTTTTTTTAAATTTCCTTTGGTCAGAAACACTATTTCTATTATATTGGGCCATTGCTGTTGAAGATTACCTTACAGTACTGGTAATATTGGTGATTCTTAGACCCCTACTTTCTTTTCTATCTAGTTCATCTACCCTGACTATATTCAATCTTCTATCCTGGTGTCCGATAAGATCCTTTAGATGAGGTATAAATTACATTTATTATTACGTGGAGTTTTGGACCCTTGGCCCTTCCAAAAGCAAATCTTATTTCTGATATAAAAAATAGAGAGACAAAAAATACATAAACAGGACTGTCACAGGTGTGCCAGAGATGTTGTAGAGGCTGCAAATATTAGTGCTTTCTATAGGGCCATGCATGACCCCGAAAGTGAGGCCAGCATAATAAGAAATCGAATTATGATTACTCCAACAACGTTAGAATGGTGAAGAGGTTTATATGTTGGACAATAAACTTATAAATCTTTCCATTATATATTTGAAGTCTCAATCAGTCTAGAGTGTTTGAGCCTCATATATGGAATAAAATCATCATCCAAAGCACAATTTAAATGCACTTAGTACCCAACCATATATACATGTTAAAAGAATTCCATAATTATGACTTACTTGTTGCATCATCCAAGAGCAACTCCCATCAAACCTTAATAATAATGCACCTTAGCCATTCCAAATTTTCATTATGGTCTTTATTTAATTCTGTAGGAAAAGGATGAACACGCTTCTTCTTCCCAACAGAAAATACATCGAATCTACTGCCATTAATCATTTTGGTCAAATAATTTTGTCATAGAGTTTCCACCATATCTGTTTGTTGTTCACTATTTGAAAACCATGTAATACAATTCTCTATGAGTTCAAGCATGGAAATCGTTTGCAAATCAGGAAAAGGACACAAATAGGGTTGAAGAACTACAAGCAAGTTGACAGTTCTAGTATTTAACATCCATACAACTTTGTCTAGTAATCTCAACTATCAATATCCATACTTGCAAGAAATGCTTGCTTCCCACTTCAACATTGTCATTGATTATCCAAGATTTGTTTCAATTATTGCTGGTTCTAAACAAAGATATTGGAATAGAGTGGACATATGGAGTGCCATGGGCTGTGGAAAGAAAGTCAATCTGCTTAATAGTTTACTATGAGCAAATTGAGCAGTGTCAGATTGAACCAACTTCAAAGAGGATTTAGTTGAGCAGATTCAGAGCATTCTTGACTCATCTCAAGCTAGATACATAAATATTGATGTTCAAATTCGTTGTGAGAAATGCCAAAATCTGTCTAGTGATATTTAGCTTCTTGGTACTATAAGAACTCAAGCTCTAAATCAGGTATGGAAAGCCTCTTTCCAAAAGGTCCCTTGGAGCATCTAGCCATGAAAACATCTTTTAAATCAACTATTTGGAGTTTAGGGCCAATACAATTTATTAAAGTTCAGAGTTCCTGACCACTGACTATCATACCTTGCGAAATGTGAAATACATCACCTGCATCAACGTTTGATAAACTCCCCAAATAACATACTTAAGCTACAAGAGCAAAACAATTTCCTATGAGTTGGTTGACATTGATCTCCAATCATGCATTACTTTCATAGAATCGAGATCCCCAGTCATGATGGCTTTAACTTTGATGGGTTGCCTTTGCCTCTTGGGCTAAACTTTGTGATTATTTTCGTTACAACGTTGCCCTACAAATGTGGTTTGAAGGAAATAATGGTAATAAATGTACTTGAAAGCTACATCACCAAATTCCATTGATGATCTCCAACTCAAGACTGACTGGCAGACAAATTAAATAGCTTGTTATAGAATAATCGATTTATCAACCACAAATACTAATAAACCTACAATGGCCAAGTCCTCAAAAGCTCAGGTTGCTTATGGCCTTGTGCAACAAATATTCTATATAAATGAATCACAGATAAATGATCATTTATAAAATGCAGAATTTTAGGCAACAGACAACTCAGAAATAGCAACATTGCATCAATGAGATTTCACATTGTGAAGATTTGTCCCTATATCAGGGAATAAAATCTCAATTCAAAGATGGAGGTGCACAGGAGTACTATCAAATTTATATTATGAATTTTTATGGGTATTTACACCAAGAATTATTTGTATTCCATAAATTTAGTTACAGGGTTACATCTATGAATCCTACTGTGATCCACTCCTACAGGTGACAGTGGTATTATCAAGAACTCTGTATCTATTGTTGGAAAGAATAAATACACTTTATTCATCGAAACATAATAGGGAATTCCAATATAATTCTCTAATAATAAAATAATAAGAAATCCCAAACTACACACAATTCTATTGCTAATCAGTTAGCTCAGATGATCTTTAGTTATATAATTCCATATACATATTGCATTCTAATTGATTATAAACAATATCCCATTTACTCGTGATTTTTGTAGCAAATTATGATGCATTCAACCATAAGGAATATAAAATTATACTCATAACATGACAAGAATTTTCAGTATCTTTTCCAAAAGTTGAATAATAAGCAATTCATTGAGATAGAGCAATTTTCCACCCAACTGTAGGTAGTCCTTTGCAGACACTACCGCCTAGCAAGATTATGAGACCACTATGGTGAAGAAGAATAATGAAAAATTCTTAGGCTAGTCTCTCCATTTCAGAAGCAATAAGAAAACTAACCAAGTATTCCATTGTTGAGTTCTTGTAAACATAACAACTATTTGGAACCCGCGATACTTTCTCACACAACACAAGGAGAATTCTTCCTTCTCTGTTCAACAGTACCTTATAAGTCTCTCCCTGTAGTGCTCTTCAGTGTGGGCATAGAAAAGTCAAAGCTATGGTCTATTAGCTCTAGTAAAAATTTTCTTAGTTGTTGGCTCTTCTCAAGTTTCTAATGGCTTCCTTTCATGGCCTTTCCATTCCATAGTATGGTAGCCTTTTTTTTCCAGGAAAAAACTTTGTTTTCCTCTTTTTTCTCTTCTCTAAAAATTAATCATCTCTTCCCATTCAAATTTTCATTTCTTTGTGTGAGTGAAATATGGCAAGCAAGAGTCATAAGACAATTTCTTTTTGTTTTAATTATGTGAGACAAATTTATCATAATGTAGGGGGTGATTGCGTAGATCTAGGAGTTGGTCTCATCCATTTCTCTTATCTCCAATTTAGACTATAGGCTAGGCTCAATATCATGAAACAATGAATGTTATAATGTCAACATGGGTAGAATAAAAACATAAAATTCTAGGCATGTAAAAATTCTCTTAGACCCCCTCACCTTCCCCCTCTTGTGGTATCATAGCCCCTTTAGGTGTTCATGCTTAGTCAACGTTGTTGTTTTTATTAATTGCAAAATAAAAACCTTTAAAAGTATTCAAATCACCATGGTATGCCTATCTCATGGTGTGAATAAGGCATAGTAATAAAATATCTATGCAAACACATTTAAACATAATTAAATATAGATTATTCAAGATGGTCAAAACTAGGACATTGCTTCCCTCCCACTTGGAATAACATCGTCCTTGGTGTTTTTTTATTGCAATAATATTTGTCTTCATTTTTTAACTATACCTACAATGTCATCCTCTTTACTGTCTTGGTACACCTCCAAACCTTTAGCATTCTAACATATGCCTACAACAATTATCAAAGTAAACATGCATATCATAGCCATTTCTATGTATTAAATATTTCATCGATATGAATTCCAATCTATAAATTTTAAGTTCATAATTGAAACATATATATCGATAACACAAGTTAAAGTATGTAATTTAGCACAATACTTATATGTATGAATATGTATTACTTCATATGGCTGCCACAACCCACAAGATTTAGCTCTTTGTTTTCTCGGACACACCCAATGTATATAATGCATTCATGATTCCGTCTAGCATGTAACATGAATCTTTCACAATAAATTCATTCAAGCAACCTCTTCCATGTAGTCACTCACCCTCCAGGCGTAGACATCCATTTCTATGCTAAACAGTCTCTCAGACGATCCATCATTTGCCAAGGCTTTTTTGCATAAGAAAAGCACAAACTTATAAATTCTTTAAGAAAAACACAAACTTATAAATTCTCACTGTCAGGGCATCCCACTAGCTTTCTCTAACATAACATATCATAACTCATGTATTAGGAAAAATTTGAGGTCTAAAATGACCCCCCTAAGGAAAATAATAAAATAATAGTTAAAATAACAAAATAAGAGTAATGAATTTTCAAAGGGAAAGATAGAAAACTATTTTTTTTAATCGTATTTTTTACTTATCTCCTTTTAGGTTTACTCAAATTTCAAGTGTAGACACTCGTTGGATGCAAAATTAAATTCCGCATCCAACAAGTACCAACTCTGCATACTTTTGACAGACCCACAATGAGATAAAATGTAAATACATGAAAACACATTTTTTCATGTATTTTTATTTTCTCACTGCAGGTCTATCAAAAGTATGAAGAGTGGGTACTCATTGGATGCAAAATTTAATTATGCATCCAACGAGTGCCTACACTTGAAATTTGAGTAAACCTAAAAGGAGATAAGTAAAAAATATGATTAAAAAAATAGTGTTCTTCCTTTTCCTCCAAAAACATTTACCCGTATGGTTGACGTCATCATCTTGAATCTTATTGGTTATTTTAAAGTTGATTTTGATAGTACATTTTTTTTTGAGTCCCATTTTTTACTTCAAAATCCCCCTAATGGGTGATCAAATGATATTATAGGCTTCCAATATCAATAAAGTAGCATCCTTCCTGTGATTTCTAGTTTACAACATCTATCATATGTCCATATTAGATAAATTCGTCATGTCACTGTCATATCCAAGACAATTCTACCTACAATTATGTCCCTCCTGATAAAGTTTCATCCAACCAAAAAAACTGTGAGGAATCATGTATAGATTTTTTTTCATTGCAATATATAAAATAACAATTGAAATGATTTCCAAATTATAACAGATTAATAATTCAGTCACTTGAACTATCAATACATTAAATGCATTAAAATATCATTCACTATACATGCATCACTCATCGAATGCACCATTGCATTGATTCAAGTATGTCATAATGCCAATTCATGTGTTTACCATAAACATGTCCCATGTATAGAGACAATTCTGCACTTACTCCGTAGGTTCATTAACATACCTCTCATTTTCAATGGCCTTCAATTCCGTAGATGGTAACTCTAAAATCTGTTCTTCGTGATTATTTATGGTGGGTTCATAAGCATGCAATTAAATGACCCAATTACCACTAATTTGAAATTAAAATTTTGAGGCTCTTTACCTATTTTATTGTTATGCTATCTCCTCCTATTATGACTTCACTTGGTATTCAATGATGTAGAGCCCCGACACTTTTTTTGGCAACATCTCCTCCTTTCTTACCATATGCTAATCTCATTTTCAAGAAAACAATATATGTTACTCTCAACAAATCCTATATGTTATTCTCACCAAATTCATAGTTTTTTTTTGGTTTTTTGTTTTTAATTTTTGAAAAATATATCTTATATTTACAAAAAATATTTACATCAAGTGAAAACAAAAAGAAAAAAGGTATATATGATGGTATTTACAACCTCTTCCTTAAAACAACAACGACAACAACAACAACAACAAAATCTATTGGTGTCCATCAACAATTTTTTTTTGCCAACAACTACATATGTACATTTTCTCTCCATATAAAAAAAAAGGTAGACAAAGAGCTAATCTCATTCTCAGAAACATATTTGCACCAAATCTTCCAGAGAACAAACAAGGTTGAAATTCTCAAGCAGTGCTAGATACCACTAAGAGAAGATTGGACCACAGATTCAGGGTCACCCAACAACACAACACATTAATATAATTGCTCTTGAAGAATATCTAATAGATCTATTTGAACATGCTCCCAACAAGACCTAGCCAAAGAAGAATCCCAAAATAAAATTTTCATCATTTTTTCCCTGAGACAAGAAAGACAAAGTCTAAAAATTTCTTGGAATTCAAAATCAATGTAAAACAAAAATTTCACCTTCAACCTAGAAGGTTTCTTGGGTCTTATCCCTGTGAATTTTAATCCTTAGGGTTGTTGTAAAAAAAGGTACAAAACAATAGCAAAAAGAACACAATATTTTTCTTCCAAACAACCCAAAATTCCTAACAATTCAAGGAGAAAAGAACCAAACCAAAGGGATAAGTGCCAACCCTTTTAGGACAAGTTATTAGCCAGTAACTATTTCTGAAAATACTCTTTTACAGTGATAATAAAAACATTGCAATGGCAGTATGGAAATAGTAAAATAAACCCCTTATATTCTTCACTTAGATGTCAAATTACTTAACAATTTCCCTTTTACTTATGTCAAATCACCAAGACATATATGGCTATCGATAACAATGCATAAAGAACATATATAACTGAATCAAATCTGGATACTGGACAAATTTTGGACAACTAGAAACTTCATTAATATGCTCAAGATGAAGTACATGTACATACCATAGCCTTCTTTCAAGGCTAGTACAAATCCTCCCAACTCTCCAAATCCTACCTAGGGAAAATCAACAAAACCCTAGTAATCAAGAAGATCCATTATGCAAGAATCACTCCAACACATTCTCCAAGGCAAGACGTCCTCTCTTTCTCTTCTTCTTCACAATTCTATCATAAGGTTTTATCACAAAACTCTAATCTTCAGTGTCTAAGGGATAAAAACTAACACTAGACCTCCAAGATGTTCCAAGATACTCCAAGAAAACCTAGTGACTTGAGAGAGAGAGAGAGAGAGAGAGAGCACATGTGAAGACTCTAGAGATATATAGAGAAAGAGAGGCTAGTGCACACTCTTCTCTAGGGCACATCTCATTGGTGAATACATGTGAGTGAGTGAACACATATGTATGGAAAGACTCTCCCCTTCCTCTATTTATATGAGAGGTAAAGGAGGCCAACGATACAATGTGGGTCTTATCCCTTACAAACAACCTACAATGAACACTTGTAGGTCAAGGGAAGTGAGACACTATACTCTAAATTACATGCGTTATGCTCCAAGGTGATGTCAAGCACAATAGTGGCTCCAAGGTGATTTAGCTATGTAAGGCAAGTCCACATCCATCCATCACAAACCTCTACAGACTCCATTGATCTTATTACATAGTGTACTCTACATATCAACTACCCCTGCAAGAATATTGTTGAAGTCACAAGCATCTTTGAGCCATCTCCAATCCTCGTTCTCTCCTCCAAGCTACACAATGCTTCTCATCCCATGTAGGGTGATTTGTAAGCAAGTGGATCCTTCATGGGGCCCCAATGAAGGGTCTCCACCACACTATTAAGAGAAATCCAATGCTTAAGTAAGAATACTAAACCAACAAACATCTAAGGTCAAGCATCCACTTAA
>JASDQU010586871.1:72157-89509 GCA_032191745.1 Picea mariana | reverse complement strand
ACACACATTTTCAGAGAGAATTGCAGAAAGAAGAAGAAGGAGAGAAAGAATGAAAGAATTCTCATTAAACGTTGTGAATAATGAATAATTTACACATGATATACTCTGTATAAATCAATGAGTGGGCACTGGAGGAAAACCAATGCACCATAGTGGTGGTCTAGAGTGATATGGACACACACCAGTAGTTACGGGAGTGAACTTCCACCTAGTCTAGTCTCCCAGGCAGTTACGGGAGTGAATTGCCACCTAGTTGAGTTAACTAGTCAACCAGTCTTTGGTTAACTGACTAAACAAAGAGTAGTGAGGAGTTAACTTAGGGAATCAAGGGTAATGTGCCATTTTGGTGATGATACCAAGGAAAGGTTGAATTATCATGGTGATGATCCCAATGTTGCATGGTGACAAAACCAATGCAGCATCTAAACTCAACTCAACTAGTCAAACTGAAGTGTCAACTGAAAGAGAATATTCTCCAGGTGGAATATTCTCCCCTAAANTGAGTTTAGATGCTGCATTGGTTTTGTCACCATGCAACATCTAAACTCAACTCAACTAGTCAAACTGAAGTGTCAACTGAAAGAGAATATTCTCCAGGTGGAATATTCTCCCCTAAAATATAGGATACTGGATAATGACTAATTATGGCTAATAAACAAGGAAAAACCTTAGGAAAAAGAAATCCTAGGTGTGTGTGAATTAACTCCAACAGTAACTCTACATGTGACTCAAATGGTGTAGCTATTGGTTCCAGATCATCTAAACCTAAGTCATGATCATCCTTCTCATCTATGGGAACCTAAAATGGTGCAAGTTGTGGTTCATATTTATTAACAAGGGCTTCTTACACTTCTCTAAAAATCGGTAGTTGAAATTCATTGATTGGAAAGAAACTGTAGGATGCGATAAAATGTCTTTCTAACTTAATAGAAACAACCTCGCCGCTCAACCTCCTCCAAATTTTGAGGTTCCTTATTCCTAAGAAATATACCAAAAATACCATCAAAATCCTCAATATAATAATTTAAAGAATAAGAAAAATTACGCCTTATAGTAGTAGGGATTTCATAATAAGTCTTAGAAACACGAGCATTAAAAATCAATGACAGTATCATCCCTATTATTTTTAATATTATCAAATAGCATAAATTAAGGAAAATTTGTCTGGTTTATCTACCCAATGTTCAATGAAATTCACTTGGAATGAATCCCATCCATCAATGGAGGAATCAGAAAGGGATTTGTACCACGTTCGTGCCTCCCCCTCGAGGGTCAACAGAAACATCCTCATCGCCAAATCCTCATGTTCCACCTAAAAATCATCGAACAATTTTGAAAAAGAAACCAAGTGATCCTCAATTGATTCTCCTGACCTTCCTGCAAAGAAAGGTAAGCATTTAACCCATTTACTTGCAGGTAAGTCATGAGGATAATCTGGGAATGAAAAAAAACTTAGTGGGTCAAAAGCAAGAAATATCCACCTTATTGGTGGCCTCACGACTGCGACAATATTGTTAATATCATATAGAAGCAAGCACAATTCCTACACTACTACTAGCTCGAAATGGAAATAAAATGAAAAATGAAGAACATGAAGATACACTCACCATAGTGCTCGTCGAAAAATAACTTACCTAAGAACTCATACACTTACCAATTTCGAGAGGATTTCTTGGTGAAGGAATAGTCTTGTTCCGAGAAGATATGTTATAGTTTATTCAAGCTCAAAACTAGCCTTATTAGGGAATATAAACCAAATAATCTTCTTGTGTAAGTCCCCTATGGAGTAGTCCCTGAGGTTTAGGACAGTCGGTGACAGAGTGTGTTGTTAAGTCACTCTGTGATGTTAAAGTCATCGATTCGAAACCTGCGAGGAAAAAAAATCCATCCATGTTAAGGGTTGGTGTGGCTCAGGCCGGGTGCGATCCCTGGGTGATTTTCACGGCTTAGATGCCCCTAAGTCGTGGTTTCTTAGCCACAACTTAGTCCCACATGTCATGGACAAAATAAAAAACAAACAAAAAAAGTCCCCTATGGAGTCTTCCATGTATCCTATGGAGTCGCCAAGTGAGTTAGAAAAATAAATCAATTAAAGTAAAAAAATCATCGATGTGATTTTTACCAAGGCTCTCATTTCCCAACAATGGTGCCAATTTGTTAGCACACTTTTTGACCCTCCAATTGAGTTGATATAACATAAAAAACAATAATAGAAAAGTGGCTAATTCAAGGATAAAATCCCCAAATTGTCATAGGCTAGACCCCTCTCCATTTGGGATGGTGCGTGCTAGCCTGTGGGGGGAGTCCCTAGGGTATTTTTTTGTTGTCTTAAATTTTTATTTTATACAAAAAGAGACGAAAAAAAACAACTGATATGTCTTGCAAAGGATGTTAAAACTGCCCAAGATGTGGGGGAAAAGATATGTTTTGTAGCTTGGAAAGATCCTGCAGGGTTAGCACAAGAGAAATAGAAGAAAAACCACTTGAAGGACAAATTTAATATCAAAAATAAATGCCATGAAATACTAATATAATTTCAAGAATAAAGAAAGATACCAATAAGAAGGAAGGTTCGAAAACAAACAAAAAACTTCTTTATTATCGGCTTGCCAAAAGGTTGATTGCGCCATAGTCAACAAGTCCACAACTAATACAATGACTATCCTTGCTCAAAGAGAGAGTAGCTAGACTAGAGAGAATGATATAAGAGAGAGAACGAGAGTAGTATGTCATTGCTACAAAAACATGACCTTAAGAATGTATCTCAAACTCCAATATATAGTATCAAGGGTGCACTTTACCAAGCAATCATGATCATAACGCATAGGAGGTGGAGAGCGAATAGGAATAGGAGAATATGTGCATAATGTAGTGAGGAATGAATGCACATGTGTGAGGAAGATATGACTGGAAGAAATTAAGAGTAGATGCCATTGATAAGTGGAGTAAACCCCCCACGTGTGAGGAACAAGAAGAGGATGTGCACTAGAAAGCTTGAAGCATGCACATGGGATTGTGAGAAAAGAGGAGTGTGATAGAAATAAGAGTTAGGGAGTGAATGAATAAGAGGATTATGGGAATGAAAAATGCATGGTATGAGGGAAATATGAAACAAATGAATGGGATAAAGGATTCAATGCGCATATGACTGAGAGATGCACCCTAAAACTTGGGGAAAAACACATTCAAGGATGAGAATATCAGAAACTCGAAAGGGTGCACTTGAGGAAGTGGGAGGAAGATAATGAAAATAATCAATGTGCATTAGCTTTAAGGATAGGGAGAGATGCATGGAGGGTTAAATTTGAAATCCAATGCATGTCCAACCTCCAAATTTGGCCAAGTAATGCATGAGTTAGCCAATGTGAGGATTTTCTCCCTATTTTTTAGGGACTTCCCTATTTTTTAAGAAATTAGTGTTTAAGAGAAAATTAAGGGGAATTTGGAGAAATTAATGCATGGAAAGTGAATTTATGGTGAGTGAGATAAATTTAGTGATAAAATTAAGCCTTAATTGGTTCAAAAAACTCAATGGGATTTCCACCTCACCTATGCGACTCACCTTCCCTTTATCTAATTCTCTGTTGACTTAATGATTTATTTTTCCTTGGAAAGTGCGCCCTTCCTCAAATGATGCCAAGCAGATGCTACATCACACTGAATCACCACTACATGTCAGAATTTGACCTTACCACTTGTCACTTTTGGATCCAACCACCTTTTCTATTTATAGAAACTGCTAAAAATAGGGTCTGACTCCTAAATTTTGGGAAACTGTCAAAAACATTTAGGATGATCAAGAGAGCACTACTTTGTGTCAACTTTATAAAAATAGAAACTGCTAAAAATAGAATGTGTTTGCATGTTAATGATATCTTACTCATCAAATTCGAATTTTCGAGTGGAACCCAGATATGCAATCAGAATCGACATGTGAGACCTGGTGCTCCACCTGCTAAAAATAGACATATCATGCATGTCACCCAGAAAAGGTCCAAAAGACTCAACATGACTCATGGATAAATACTGCACACTCGGAATCTCAATATGAGGCCTGAAGCTCAACCTACTAAAAATGTAAATTTCTTTCATGTCACCCAAAAAAGTGTCATCCAACCCAGAATCATGCAAGGACCAACCCTGTATGCTCAAAACTGACAACCAAGTCTCTCAAACATTGTCTCCTAAAAAGTAGGTACACCTGGTGTATGTAGACAAATTTCTCAAATGCATGGGAAACCAAGCTAGCTCTAACTCTGAAGAAAAAAAAATTGTGTATTGACCATGTACATGTCTCTTATGGGAAACAATATCTGACTCACACAAGTTCTAAACTATGGGAAAATATCTGAATTCCAGCCAAGATGATGCATGTTGTCTCTTAACCCTCAAGATTTTCAAAGGTGAAAATCTAGGGGTTAACAGTTCCTCATGAAGTTGTCATTAGGATTTGGACCAAGGATGTTTGGTAGCCACATGGTGAATATGCATACACAGCCATAGCTTGACCAAAGGATCCTTATTCCAAGTTGTTGAGAAGACCCACATTCTTCAAGTCATGAAGTGGGGCCTGTGGATCTGTAACAACACATTGGAGGTCTTTTCTTCCTAGACTGAAGGTTTTATTCTTGAATAGATAACTCAACTATATTTCCCATAAGTGATTGAATTCCCCCATATACCATGCAAATTTGGTTATCCTTAAATCATATCTCAACCCTTATTAGTGGCTTTATCTTTCATGATCCTAAACATTTTTCAACCCTATAAGCATAGGGTCTGAAGGATTTTTTCCTCATTGGATTAGGTGATAAAATGATCAAACTAGTCACCATGTACATTGACCTGCCTAATACATGATTCAATACCAAATGTTGGAGCCCCGTATTCATGAATTCTTGTTAGAGTCCCAAAAACATCTCCCCATGAACCCTCCCAATCAAAACCCATAAGCATAAGCTAGTTCTAAATTTGATAACAATATTGAAGAAGGTTGTACCCAAGTTGTGCACCAAAACAAGGATAATAAACCAAAGTATGCCCCAACATAGAAAACCTCAATGAAAACCACCCCGAATAGGTCTTTGACTCCTCTAGTTAAGTTAACATCCGAGTTCTTCAAAAAGTCTTAGGACCTACCCAATAACATGGGGAAAGTCATTGGGATCCCTATCCTCTCACGTTACTAAATTCTCTAGCAAAGAATTTAACCAATAGCCAATTGTTACACACCTAAGAGTCGCACTAATAAATGTCACACTTAAGTGTCGCAAGTGTCGCACCACCAAATGCCACACCTAAGTGTCAAACTTAAGTGTCACACTTTACTAAGTGTCACAATTTTGTCACCATGAGAAGATGTATGTAATAATCCCTAGACATGATGAAGAAGAAACCTATCAGTTGGAGGTCGAAATACCATCTTTTTTCTTAAGATTTTGGCCTTGATTGAGATTCATCGCCCCCCTTCCCATATACAAGGAAGGATAAAACCCTGATCATCACTCCTCAAGAGTGTCTTAGGGAGAGATAATCCCTTGTTCATTGCCCCGTGCATAATTATGGGGGGGTGATGAAGTAGTTGCAACCATCATGCCTTGTTTTATGATGTTTTTTCCGAAAGTTTTCAGTTGGTTAAGGGATTGGTTTGAGATATCTCCTATTCAAGGAAAGGTCAATCTTGTTAGTTCAGCCAAATCCTCTTTTGACAACATCCTCTCCTCAAAACTATCCTATAGTTGTGATGCCTCCATGCCTATATAATGAAGGCCATGATTGAGTGAAGAGGGGGGAATAATTGAGAGCATCATACTTATGATTGTGTGATATCCAAGGGGATGGAAAGGAGAGCTTGGAGGAGTTATTGCAAAATCAAAATTGAGATTGTAAGTGATTCAATGTTATTTTATTTCCATTAATACATACCTTCGCCTATTCCTCTCATGCCTATGTGTTCACTATATGCATGACTATTGCTATATAATTCATCATAGACATACATGTTTCAACTTAAAAATATAGTGTGGAAGAAGGAGGTTTCACTTTGTTCTTTGTGGGACTTTTCTTGCACCTAGGAGCTTGGACATCAAGATCAAAGGCTGGAGCAGTGAGGACAACCGATGTAAAAAGGTAAGTCATCCATCCTTCTCTTATCATTCTAATTGTTGAAATAGGTCTAGGGGGAAAGTAGCACACCATTTTTTTCCTTCTATATTGGATCAAAGAGGGGTCTTGATCCAAGGAGTGTTTCACCTGTCCACAGGGGAAAATTTACCACAACACCAATGCAAAATTCAAATGGCCAAGGCTCTTCTAGCACAAACAAACTAAAATTTTGAACTCTTACAACACTCTCAATGTCGTAGGAGATAACGTTGAGAATATTCATAACATAGAGGGTTCCTAATGAAAGTTCCTTTATGGAATGTCTGGGATTGAGTGATCCTAGAAAAAAACATACCATCATATCATGACTTTGCAAGATATCATGTGTTTGCAAGATGTCAAATTACTAGATTCTTGTCATGTCCATCGTTATTTGTTATTTTGTTGGGTGCTAAGTGTTTTTACTTCGATCACTATGATGGGAAAGGTACTAACACCACATTCAATTTCCCCTCTACTTGCTCATGTTGTTGATTAGTGGGGGTTTGAACCTACTCAAAGGTTGGTATGGACACTCTATAATCTCAATCATGTTTTTCTAGGCTTGGAAAACATTTATTCTTCTAATGATGTTGTTGACAAAGTAGACTTATGAAAGTTCATGGTTTATGAGTGGTCAAACACCCCTTGGTTGATATGTGGAAATTTTAGCATGGTGGAAAACTAGAAGGATATAGAAGCATTGGTAGTGAGGATGCCATTGAGAGAAAAATAATCTTGGATACCCCTCAAGACTAGGAAAGGAGTTGATGACCCCAGTTGTATTTTACTATAGCCCCATAATTTTTGTTCCCATCTTAAAGAGCATACTTCTTATAGGGAGATTTGAATCATACTTAATATTAAAACATGATACCCTGTAGATGATGGAACTTAGGCTCGAAATAGTGAATAAAGGACAACATTATACAACAATGTTGAGAATGTAGCAGATATGCCCTTAGGATATTTCCACCAGAAGAGCATACAAGATATTTCCAACATTTAATTTCATAATTTAAATGACATTAGGATATTTCTACCAGAAGAGCATACAAGTAATAAAAACTCCCATATTCCAAATTTCCACTCCCAGATTATATATTCTTTAAGAGTGATGTGTACAAAATATCAAGTGATGTTATTAGTGCCAAACATGTCACCGTTTCCAACTAATTTTCTACACGTTTGTGAATCCAAATGTATGAAATCATGTTTGCAATACAAAACTTACAAATTCCTTTGGCATTTACTTTAGATTATTAAGTTTCAGTCCAATGATAATAAAGTAGACACCAATAGTTGACTCAGATTAGGAATACACAATTGATCAATAAACATATCCATCGATTCCTTTTCTTTTACCAGACCTTCAAAGAATAAAAGCAAACCTAACTCCAATAAACCAGACATGATGCTCTACAAACCTTCAAAAGGAAAAACAAATCAAAGGAAGGATTTCCTTGTAGAAACATAATAACATAACCAATAAAGAAGGATTACAAGATAAATATCAATCCCATATGCTCCATCTATTGCATCATGTCTAGGTTGAATTTAAGAGTCTCCCTCCAAATGAGATATTTTATATGTTCTTAGTGAATGAGGGCTATTCAAAAGCAAAGTTGAAAGGAGTGGGGAAGTTGGGTTCATCATTAATGTCATGAAGACTTGCCAAGTAAGGGCGACTCAAGGATTCTTGAACTAAGAGGCAACACAATAATAAGATAGAACATGATTCAGTTGAATACAAGAAAAGAAAAACTACAATCATATAGCACAACTTTAGTTTCTAAGTATTTCCCTTCTATAAGGAGAAAAAACTAATGTTATCACAACACATCTAAAACAGTAATAAGTAACCAATTATAAGAGTTCACAAGTAAGATACCTATAATGTGCTTGCTTGGATCAAATACACGTTTTTTTTCAAGTAAATCTACAATTGTTAGAGCCATGTTAGGAAATTTCTGAGAAAAAAGTTGCTTAGGAAACTATGGAAGTTGCATGACATATCTTCTAGCATTGTCACTCCATAAAAATCCAAGATCAGAATCATTTGGTGAACCAGTTAACTGTTAAGAAACTAAACATAGAAGAAATAAACATTTGATGATTCTAGACAGTAAGAGAAACCCCTTTAAATCTATATCTCAAATTGTTATCAATGGCCATCAAATAATTTATGTTTCAAGCATAGATTCGCTCATGCTCTTAAAATTAAGAAAATATGAATTTGCATTTACCCGAGTGACGAGCCTTAATTGTTAAACATAATCTTTACCAGGAAACAAGGTGTTGATGTTTTGGTAGTTGCGGGAGGTATTAAACTCCAAGTGCAACCTTTGTACTTAGAATAGAATATTCTGGAAGTAAGAGAACCATTAAACAAATGTGTAAAAACCCTAGAATAGAATTCAACCCAAAGAGAATAACAATAAAGTATTAAAAGGCTCTAGAAAGTGAGGTCGGCCCCACAGAAATAGAAACCTTGGTAGACTAGTATAAATAGAGGCTAGGCACTCCTCATTTGCACATACTCTCACTCAACATGAGAGGGAGGGCACAAGTTTGAAAAGAAACAACTGCAACAATTGTAGTTGTAGTAGAAGGAGGCACAAGTCTGGAAAGGGTGGTGCAATGGTTGTCGTGGTGTAATCTCAATCTTTCTGGTATCTCTCTTGTGTGCTTCTCTTGGTAAAGGTACACTTCTATTAGTAGAGGTACGTTCTCTCGGTATTGTGTTTCTCCTACAGCAGTGGTGTTTTTGGTTAGGGTTTATTTGTTGGTTCTAGTGTGGAATTTCCATAATCATTCTATCTAAGAAAAGGTTAGTGTGCTCGGGGGTGGCATAGTGAATTCCTATGGTTGAGTGACAATGACGTGACATTGTCTATGGTTAAACGAGCATACCAAAAATTTAACATGGTATCAGATCTAGTTTTCTTCATAGCAGTATAACCACTGGAAGGAAGATCCTCAGTTTCCCCCCTTGTCAACTTTCAAGATCCTTGAGCACTTACTGAACCCACCAAGAAGGTTTCATTAGTCGGGAGCATCTTTTCCCCAGATCAGATCTTCAATTTTCCAAAGTTGAGAAATTAAGGTTTTCTCATAAAACCCTAGGTCTGCAGTACCAGTTGCAATTGCAGTGCTGGTTTCTTTGTTCCAGTTTCTTCCTACCTATTGCAATGTTGGTTGCAGTGCCAGTTGCTTCGCACCAGTTGCAATGTCAGTTGTAGCACCAGTTGCAGTGAAAGTTTTTTTGAAGTGTTGGGCCTAAATTTTGGTTATCCTTGTGCACCCTACCCTAGCGCATATCCAACTACCTTCAGATTGCAAGTTGGAGCACTTTAAAGTTTTAGGATTCATCGGTGCTTGTTGTTGTTTGCCACTCCTTCTAGAGGTATGTACTTGTATATGTTTAAACTGTATCACTATCTTGAGGGTATTTTCAGGAGAGGGGATCTTTTGTTCAAGAAAAAAATTGTAGATCCAGAGGGATCTCAAATCCAGCACATTCAGAGGAACAACGCACTCCAGATTTGATTGATTAAATTGATAAGTTTCCAATTTGCACATATCAAGTTTGATAATTGCTACATTTTAAGTAAACACTATAGTTGTGACAAAAATATTTGAAAGGTTTTATTACTACTAGATACAATGATTACTTGGTAGCATGTGAGTACATTGATATAAATACTTATTGTACTTGTTTGCAAGATGAACTAACATCTCCTCTAGGAGATATTTCTTGTTTTGCTTCCTGGGAGGTCACAAGTGATAGCTCTAAGAAGGAGCTACTATGACGATTGTTCTCGTTATTGTTTTTATAAGAGTATTACTCTTATCTATTGTTTTCCCTTGTTGTTGGTCTTGTTCAGGACAGTTCACAGGTGATAACTCTAAAAGGATCTATAGTGATGCTTGTAGGAGGAAACATATTAGATGGTCTCTAGTTTGAGACATGGAGCAGACTATCCAGATAAGAATTTGTATACATGACCGCATACATCCATGTATCGAAGAAAAGGAGGATGAAGAAAGGTATTTTTGCGAGATACAAAGTATCTCATATGGAGATTGATTGTAAGGATCAAAAGGCTCCAAAGATGACCGGAAAAATCCCTCTAGTTCAACTTATCACTCTTCATATCATAAGGAACAGTTAGTAGAGCCAGAAGGGCCTACCTAGAATCATTGCAGTTACACTTTGCATTATGCAAAGATATATAACATTGACTATCCATATCATGAGGAGAAGATGTCTCTACTAGTGGTGAGGCAGGCAACCCCACCAAGTACCATCTTAGAAGGAGCCAGATTTCAAAGGGATTCAACCCTCATGATCCAAAAGGGAGGAGCAGCCTCCTGAGGACCATTCATAGGATATTTTAGAGGAAATCATCACAAACAAAGGGAGCAGATGGATCCAAAGATTATATAGAATCAGAGGGATTCAAGATTCAGAGGAAGTATGGAGACTCAAAGTGAGCTTGATCTTAGAGAGAGTTAGTGGTTTAGAGACTTTCATTTAGAAAGTATTCCTCCTCAGATCAGATGGGAGAGAGGGACATCTTCTAGGATTGACAGACATGTGCCATGAGTTGAGGATACTGGATCGAAGCTTTAGAGGCTTCGAGGAGATATGATACCTCCTAGGAAGATTCCTTTTTTTCAGTAACATAGGAGGAAGTCAGTCAGAAGGACTAGGATATGGATTTTTCCTTGGTTTCGAGACCAGAAGGGAAGTCGTGGTGACTTCCAAGATCAAGCATGTTGTTGATGGAAACATAGAGATGCACAAATCCTGATTTGTGACTAGAGGATTCTCCTAGTAAGAGGGAGAATAATACGATGAGATACTTGCTCCAGTAGTAAGAATAAGTGTACACAGAGCAGTCAAAAGTTACATGAGAAGGAGTCTCATGTTTGCATATTGAAGAAAACTTTGTATGAGCTTAAGAAATCACTCAGGGCATGATATGTTAGATCAGATAGTTTCCTGATGAGGTTGGGAATTACCAAGAGTAAAGTAGATTCCAACATTTACTACAAGGTTGTGGATGGTGAACAAGTGATATTACTATTATATGTGGATGACCTATTTCTAACAGGTGTTGAGAAGCTCATTGGTGAATGTAAGAATATGCTTGATTCAAAGTTTGACATGAAGAACCTGGGTATAATGCATTAATTTTTGGGTCTAGAGGTATGGAAGAGTTTCGATGGGATTTTCCTTAATCAAGGAAAGTATATAGTGGAGATCCTGAAGAGAACCCAGGCCATGATATGCCATATCCGATAGTTTCTTGATGAGATTGGGCTTTACCAAGAGTAAAGAAGATTCCAACCTTTACTACAAGGTTTTGGATGGTGAACCAGTGATATTACTATTATATGTGGATGACCTATTTATAACAGGTGTTGAGAAGCTCATTGGTGAATGTGAGAAGATGCTTGATTCATAGTTTGAGATGAAGGACCTAGGTATAATGCATTACTTTTTGGGTTTGGAGGTATGGAAGAGATCGGATGGGATTTTCCTTAATCAAGGAAAGTATGTAGTGGAGATCCTGAATATATTTTGGATGATGGATTGCAAGGCCATGACTACCCCGATGGTGATGAATATGAAGTTTCTTTGTGATACTTCTTTAGAGACAGTGGACGCCACCATGTATAGACAATTGGTTGTTTCATTGATGTACCTGACGAGCACAAGACCAGATATATGTTTTGCGGTGAACATGTTGAGTCAATATATGGTTGAGCCAAGACATGTTCACTTGGTTTTGGAAAAACATGTGTTGAGATACATGAAGGGTACAATGGATTATGGACTCAGGTATGATGCAGATTGTGAGATTATACTGCATGGGTACAAAGATTCAGATTGGGTCAGTAGTGTTGCAGACCAGAAGAGTGGATGTTGTTTCAGTCTGGGATCAAGTATGATCTCATGGTTCAAAAAAAAGTAGTCCAGTGTAGCACTCAATACAACTAAGGCAGAGTAAATATCAACATTTTCAGCTAGCAGTGAAGTAGTGTGGCTTCAGAAGTTGCTAGATGGTGTGTTTGATCTCGAGTTAGAGGTGACTTGCATCTGGTGCGACTACTAGATTTGTGTGAAGTTTTTGGAGAGCCAAGTGTTTCATGAAAACTCGAAGCATATTGAGATCAGGTATCACTGTATCAGGGATATGGTGCACATAGGAGCGGTGAAGCTCTAGTATGTCGCTATAGATGATCATGTAGTTGATGTGTTGACCAAGTATCTATTAAAGGTGAAGTTTGAGTACTTGAGGGACAAAATTGTTGTGGTCTGAAAGGAAATACCCTTGTTATAGGGTATGATGTGTTACAAATATGACTTTAGATAGCAGCATGGTATAGCGTGGACAACAGGTGGTCATGCCCAGGCACTTAATGTGGCACCAGTTAGGATGATGTGTATGCATATCCTTTAGAGTGAGCGTGTTTTCCTAGTTGTGGAGGCTCAACTGGTTTTTGTGGTTGGAGGCTTCACGTAGATCCTTTGGGGAGAGTGTGCCTCTAGGACAACTAGAGGACCAACCTTGGCCAACCTAGTGTGTTGGACGTCTGCTACTCCAGTGAAATGGTCTGGTACGTAGCTCTGCTACTCCAGTGAAATAGTCTGGTACACATAGCCACTCCAATGAAATAGTTTGGTACGCTAAGTTATTTCTACTCCAATGAAATAGTTTGGTACGCATAGCTACTCTAGTGAAATAGTTTGGTACACTGAGTTATTTCTACTCTAATGAAATAGTTTTGTATGCATAGCTACTCCAGTGAAATAGTCTGGTACGCATAGCTACCCTAGTGAAATAGTCTGGTACGCTGAGATATTTCTACTCCAGTGAAATAGTCTGGTATGCATAACTACTCTAGTGAAATAGTATGGTACGCTGGGATATTTCTACTCCAGTGAAATAGTCTGGTATGCATAACTACTATAGTGAAATAGTTTGTTATGATGAGATATTTCTACCCTAGTAAAATAGGTTGGTACGCATGTAAAACTAGTGTGCCAACCAGTGGGACTTATTCACATGAGATCTCAACCTTTGGGATCCCACATGAGACTTAGCCCCTTGAGTACTTATTCATGTGAGAAATCTATCTATGTGACTCCATATGAGACTTAGTCACCCCTTTACCTAGTTATACATGAAATGGTTGTTTCTATGACTGTAGATCTAGTGCATGGTTATTGTGGACCAAATTAAAGTCCCATCATGACTGTTGTTCCAACTAGTGGGATTCAGTTTATGTTGGTTACTACTATGGATGCATGATGTGTGTGGTTACAAAACTTCTTGTGATGTCATATTCTGTGAGATATGACAAGTTACTAGTTCTTTATGAACTAAATGTCATATTTTGTGTGAGCTGACAAGTTACTAGTTATTTATGAACTAGATGTCATATTCTGTGTGAGTTAGCGAGTTGAAGCCCTGTGATGACATAAATCCCAGAAGGATGATGAAAACCCGGATGCATGGATGTGACATGACCATCAGATAGTCTGTATGTGTGACTATGACAAAGCCTTTGTGGCTATGATGGTGATACTTGTTACATGATCTGCTTGATCGTGAGATGGCCTATTGGGCCATGCTACTTTTACATGATTTGTTTGATCATGACATAGCCTGTTTGGTTATGGTGATGCTACCTGTATACTAGTATGCAAGACCATGTGATTATTTCCCATTCCATGTGAGATGGATGGATGTGTTTGATACCATTACATGAAGAAAATCTTAGTTAATACCTCCCAGCTAAGAGGGAGTGTTTATGTTTTGGTAGTTGCGGGAGGTATTAAACTCTAAGTGTAATGTTTGTACTTAGAATAGAATATCCATAAGTAAGAGAACCATTAAACATATATGTGAAAATCCTAGAAGAGAAGTTGGCCCAAAGAGAATAATAATAAAGTATTAAAAGGCTCCAGAAAGTGAGGTCATCCCCACATGAAAAGACACCTTGGTAGACTAGTATAAATAGAGGCTAGGCACTCCTCATTTGCACATACTCTCACTCGGCAGAAGGAGATCACACGTTTGAAGAGAAGAAATTGTAGTTGTAGTAGAAGGGGGCACAAATCTGAAGAGGGTGATGCAGCAGTTGTCATGGTGTAATCTCAATCTTTCTAGTATCTCTTGTGTGCTTCTCTTGGTAAAGGTACACTTCTATTAGTAGAGGTACATTCTCTTGGTATTGTGATGTTGTTGCAACAATGGTGTTTTTGGTTAGGGTTTATATGTTGGTTCTAGTGTGGACTTGTCAGAATCATTCTATATAAGAAAAGATTAGTGTGCTCAAGGGTGGCATAGTGAATGCCTATGGTTGGGTGACAATGATGTGACATTGTCTATGGTTAAAAGAGCATACCAAAATTTTAACACAAGGGTTCCCACTTGATTATCTCCATAAAAATGAAACCCATTTACAATATATCAATGGATGTTGTATACTTGGAACAATTCAATAGTATTTATGGTGCATGATACTAGCATGTAACAACATACTCTGTCATAAAGTCTATTTATGAAGTAGTCAGTGCAAGCCCAAAATCACATATTTTTAGGTCATGGTTTGCATTTAGAAGAAAATTGTTGGGATTTAAATCTCTATGTAAAATATTTGCTAAATGTATGTATTTAAGCCCTCTTAATAGTTGATATAAGAAATACTGCAAAAGGACATCCATTACATTAAAATAATGTCATTGTACCTATTGTTTGGCATATAGCCCAGTAGGAATGATGACCTCAAATCAACAGGTCACCAAGACAAATCTTATATAAGTCCTATTCCAATTAGACCCAGAAACTAAATGTGAATAGCAATGACACACCATTGACACATCATGTTGTTTCACATTGTATGATGGATGCAATTGGAAGAAATTTGAAGAAATTAGAAGTACTAGTTTTTAGTGGTATGATTTGTAGAGTAGGTTATATTTTTAGAGAATTATTGTTGTCACCAAAGTTATGATAGATTTATGTATTGAAGAACCTTTTCAATGATATTTAAGTGCAACTAAGTAACCAATGTGATGACAACATTTAGTTAAAAAATGAGATGTCAAGAGATACCATTGTGTATGGGATATGTTTAGCACTTTTAAACTCAATATCTCATTGTGACTTATGATGTTCTTTCCAAACAGTGAAAAAAGGGAATACAATTTTTTGTTGGTCAATATCTCTTTACAGGAAATGAAACCACTTTTGTCTAGCTTGGGGGTTGCATAAGTTAAATATCATGTTATAGTTGTTGTGTAAAAAACAATGTAATTCTTGTTGGCTCACTGTTTAAAATCCATGTCATTCAAGTTCATATTGATTCTTCAAAGAAGGCCATACATATACATGTATTTTGAATTATTAGGCTAAGAGCTTGAGTTATTACTCCCAATGGAGACCCTGAGAATTGTAGTTGTTTCTAATGGTGTTCATACTCAATTGGCTTATTGGGGATAGATTAAACATGCATATATGTTGGCTATTCACATACATATAAATTCTGGTTGGATAAATTAATAACTTGCATTGATAACATGATCCCTTTACCTCAAAAACTGTTACAATTGCAGGCTTAAATCTGGAATTTGGATAGAATGAGGCATGTTGGATATTATGATATTACATATTCACATAAACATTCAAGTGCAATTATGCATCATAATCACTGGGTATTAGGTGTTAAAAACAAAAAATCAATACATTTTGGATGAAGTGCCTATCTTGAATTCCCCAGTTTAGCATTTTGGTGAAGGAGTCATATCCACATGTAGTTGGTCTCGAGTTTGATCCTCACAATGCATGTGATTTGCTACAACTCCACATGCAGTTCCATGGATTGAATTTTTAGAAATGATGTGGGTATCCCATACCCACATCTAGTTGTTCTTGAGCATTTAGTACAAAGGGTGCATTGCAATTGAATATCAACAAGCACAAATCCCCTTAGATGAAGCTATCCAAATTGTCAAAGAAGTCACCGATCCAAAAATAGCTAAACTAGTCGAGGTTTGCTTACGCTCCACTTTCTTCAGTTACCAAGGAGAGTTCTATGAACAAACTAGCGGCATAGCAATGGGCTCCCCACTGTCCCCCATTGTTGCCAACCTTTTCATGGAGAATTTTCAAAAGAGAGCCCTAGACTCCTTTCTCCTAAAACCCTCGAGGTGGAAAAGATATGTTGATGATACAAACGTTCTCTAGCCCCACAGAAAAGTTAAATTACAAAAATTCTTTCTACACCTAAACAACATATCTGAAGAAATAAAATTCACCATGGAACTCGAAGAGAACAATAGCATCCCCTTCCTAGACGTTCTTATCAAAAGGAAAAGTAATGGTGATCTTGGACATGTCGTGTATAGAAAGAATACCCACACTGAGAACTATCTCCACGCCAATTCCCATCACCACCCCAACCAGAAGCTAGGTGTCTTAAAAACTTTAGCCACTAGAGCCATAAGAATCTCTGATGAAACACACCTAGATAAGGAAACCAATCACCTTACCAAGACTTTTAAGAACATATGGTATAAACAAAAAGACATTAAGAACGCAATAAACAAAGCCCTAGAATTAACCCGCAATAATCCCAGTGCCCTTAAAGACCAAAACCGAATAGAAGTGCCTACCTTCCTTACATCCAAGGAGTGACCGACAGAATTGCAAGAGTCCTCAGTAAAAAAGAGATTAAAACCTCCTTCAAACCTCTTGAAACAATTAAACAGAGTATGTGATCCGTCAAAGACAAACTTAACCCTCACAATGGAAAAGGAATCTACAAAATAGAGTGCTCATGCGATAAATGCTACATTTGTGAAACCAGTCACTCCTTCCAAGTTAGGATAAAAGAACATGGAGCTGACATCAAGAATGAACGCATCCGCACCTCCACCCTAGCTGAACACTCCATTAAAACAAGACACCATGTTTGCCTAGAAGACACCAAAATCCTCGCCAAAGAGAATCACCTCTTCAAACGTCATATTAGAGAAGCCATTGAAATCCGTAAACATCCTAGTAACCTTAACAGAGACAGTGGGTTAGAACTGAGCGAAAAATGGCTCCCCCTGATCCACAAAAAACAACAATAATCATTGGTAATTTTCATATCTTATTATAAATTAATTTATTCATAAGAAAACCC
>JASDQU010586871.1:25797-38707 GCA_032191745.1 Picea mariana | reverse complement strand
TATTGATTGAATTAAATTTGTCTTTCCAAAGAGCACAATGATGCAAAAGACATTATTTTTAACAAAAAATGAAGGCTCATAAAAAAATGATGTGTCATTTAAATTCTAAACTGTCATCTTTTTTCAATTCTTTAACCATCATTATTTAAAGGCACATATTGGATTTTTTGAATTTTGACTTATAATTGAATTATTTCAATCTATTAAAATGCTCAAATAATTTGTTTATGCATTGAAAACCAAAATTTGGTGAGATCGTCGAATCATCATGATAATCTAATTTACCTAAACCAAGGGATGAAATTAACTTTGAATAAGTCTAAATAAACATGCATGCATTGTTGAACGACTAGAGAGCCAAAATACTCAAATGACGCAGATAATCCATAACACTAAATATTCATCTCATGAAAGAAATTCGAAGAATTCATAGTAAGAAAGAATTCATAGTAAGAAACACATAGAATCAATCATCTAAGAAAGGAAACCATCAAATCATCCTCTTCAAATCAAACAAGACAAAATCAAAAGTAATGAAAAGCAATATTTACCAAAACTTAAAGGGGAGCCTTTTTTTTTATAAAAATTTAAGGGGAATTGTTGAGGCTTCAACACTAGGTTCAATTGGGTTGATGTGATAAACATCTTCTGTGAGGTCCAACATTAAAATTTTATGCATGTAACTTTCATGAAATAGTTGTTGTGAGTTCAACAACCTACGGTGTAGAGATTTGTAGAATGTGAGTATTGAAAGAGTTTGGTCCTACTTATTTTCATTAAATTGTTGTCCCAAGGTCATCATCCTTACCCTTAACCGATCTCGATGGCTATAGTAAGTTGGTATAGTATTCTGTCTTATTATGTTGTTTTGAAATTCTTGACAACTTATTTGGAAGAGACTTGCCTTTTGGTTTTGACATTTATGGGAAACACGTATCTAGTTGCATATATTCCTTCAATGAGATATCAAAACTCAACATATATTTATTACCATGTACTTTTATTTATATTTTTAATGTGGGTTTGTTACAAGATCTAACCAATCAAATGTGTCTTTCTTGTCATGAGCCACATTTGTTTTTATTAATATCAATAACAGGTCAACAGAGAAATAAAAGTTCAGAATGTCACCTTAAAGGAAAAGTGTCTTAAATTGTCTTAGAGAAATATATTCTCTAAGAAATTCTCCTTAATGGGTCAAAATGTCACCTTAAACACACAAGTTTTATACTCAAAATGTATAAGAAAATGGGTGACCTTCTCACAAATTCTAATATAAACACTTTCCTCATAAAGGTTTTAGGTTCTATTCAACTACAAAGATATTTATTAAATGTATAGAGTTTTGTGAATCTCAATACAATTTATAATCTTGGATGCAGTGGTTTGAAGCACTCCCTGAGGTTCTATCTAATCCAATTTATGTCGGAGGGGATTCTTATTCTGGTAATTGTTGTTCCACTAGTGGTACATGAAATAACAAATGGTATAGCACACACTGTGCATATTTTTTTATTTGATTGACTTCTTCGTTCCTTTGTTTTTGGAGTAGGTTGGGACTTATTTATGGTAGCAAGAGTACTATAACTTGATTTGAGGTTTCATTTTAGGAAAACATAGGTTCTAGACTTTGTATTTTTCTTTGTAACATTGAATATGTATCTTCTTAATACAATTTGTTTTAATATTGATACTTTGATGTTTGATTGTTACAATGTCTCTTTATTTTCTGTCACGGTAAATGAAGTTGGTATTAAACCAACCTCGAATATTAAAGTCAAAACACTTTGCTAATAAAATTGAAACATGTAGCTCTCTTCATTCAGGCCTCTCCAAAATATGTTGATGACTAGGAACAATGTTATGTTCTTCATTACAATGTCTATTAGATGGTCTCATGGTATGACTTCTTGCATGGCTAGTTTTCCAGGGTTATCTGGTTGGAAATGGGAGGACAAATGAAGCATTTGACAATGCACAGGTTCCTTTTGCACATGGAAAGGGCCTTATTTAAGAAGAAATATACCAAGTGTGTACCCTGCAATAGTAACATAAGATACCATGGAATATTAGGCACAATTTATGCATTCTTCATACAAAGATGGTAGTTCCAAGGATACCATTTGAATCCTAATCTAATATGGTATTAATTTATACATTATTTACTATTATGTTTAGAGGATTTAACTCAGTTAATATTTTAACAACTATTCGATATGGAACTTCTTCATCCTATTCTTCTATCCTTATCATAAAGGACCATAGTCTCATTAGAGTTTTGAACCCGGGTGGGGAGAGTGCAAGAACAACCTCCCAACCAACTCATCTATCAAACCTATTAGCAATGTGGAAGCTCCCAACCAACTCATCTATTGAACCTATTGGCAGTGTGGAAGGTAATTCTTGTAGTCCTTCCCTTAACTTCTTTTTTTTCTAAATACATGAATTAACATTACTCTTTGCAAAATTTGTCCTGATTTGGTATTTTGAAAAATATGATTTGATCGGAATCAACACAACTAATATTCTTGATATGGGTTTTTACTCCATTTCTAAGAAGCCATAAATCCCAAGCAACCAAAAAAATTTAACCAATAGGTACAAGAAATTAGAAGTGTTTGATCAGCTTCTTGGATCAAGGAGCAGAATGTCTAGTCATGGTTGGTTCAAAAAATCCTTTGAGGACAGATGTATGACAATTCAATTACATCTTGGTTACCTATATAGACTATGCCCTGATGTGGTAAATTGCAATAGATCCTCTGCTCCTCATGCTATGGATTTGAAACATGTTTTATTTGTAGTATAACAATTTTGTATTGAACATTTTTGTTTAGGATTTTGACAACTGGAATATCAAATAAAAGAGGAGGATTCCCATCATATGTGTTTTATATATCAATGCATAAGGCCTTCCAAGTGCAACAACTAGGATTTAATACAGAAATTATTAAATTCACAATTTTTTGGTTTGTTTTTTGGTGAAGGACAATTGAGGTTCTGGATTTTGATTTTGTAAAGTTTCCCATTTTCATTCGAATTCTTTGCTAGTTGTAGTTCTTACAATTGATGTATTTTTGTAAATTTTCACATTTCTTTTTCCTTGGAATAAAGTTTCAGATTTCATTCACCTTCTTTCATAATTTTTGTTCCTATATTTTATCTTTTTTTATAGATTCTGCTAATAAAATGGTTCATATTGCAAAACATGACAAATATCATCTTTCCAAGATTTGGGAAAATATTCCCTACGTCAAAAAATAAATTCATGTGTTGTTAGTATCCACTTTAACCTAGACTATGATAGTTGACAATTGGGAACTATAGCAATAGAAATTTTGAGGGCAACTGGGGATTGGTTGTGCAGATTCCTGGACCTAGATGATTAAACAGGGAACAAAACTACTTTTGTTGCAAAAATTTGTATAGAAATGAATCTTGGATATGGGTTGTCAAATGGTATGGATATTAAAGTTAGAAGATGGGTTGTATAGACAATAAATCAACTATGTAAACATTCCTTTCAGGTGTACCCTATGCAAGGAATATGGCCATTTAAATAGGTAGTGTCCCAAAAAGGATAAGGATAAGGATTATCTCTCTATGAGAACATGGCCACCACATCATCTCCTCAGAAGAAGAAAAAAGGAAAGAAGTTGATCTAGTGGTAGAATCATCTCTTGAGAAAGGAAAGCGTAAAATGTTCAAGGAAGGCCCATAATATGAGTCCTCTAAGCTTATTATTGAAAGAATCCTGAGAGAATAATCATCAACCCAATGTGAAGTAGGCACATCCACTACGGATATACCTCCTTCCCCTAAGCAACAACACTATATCCTCAAGAATAGAGAAGGCCTCAATCTACCTCAGGTGATAAATAGGTTTTTTGGGAACAAGGAGATTATCCAAAAGAAGCCTTCCAAACTGAAGGAGTCAAACTTTAATGAGTCAGGTTTTGTCAAAACCCTATCATAAAAATGGCATAATGGTCTATGAAGATGAAATAGATAACTACTAAAAACCAAGATACATAATTGCTTTAATGTTCTTTCAAGGCCAAAATACACTAGTAAAAGAGTTCATTGTAATTATTACAATGATCTTAGTAAGAATTAGTTAGATGATAAATATGATACTTTGGTTGGACCAATTTTTCTCAAGAGAGTTGTTATTAATATTTCCTCTCATCCTCTTCATTTTTGGGAGGTATTATTTTTCCTCAAATTGAGGAATCAACAACAACATATTTTGCACTTGTCATAGTTATAATCTAGTGGATTTTTCATAGTTTTCAATGGAAATACATATTTTTTTCATGCACACAATATGTGGGTAGTTTGTCTAAGGGAATAATCATCTTACTACCTGCACAATACCATATGCTCAGGTTATGCTTTGAATATTTTTTTGTCATTCATAAGAAATCTAGTCATAACATTTATATTCTTGTCTACTTAGAGGAAAACATGTTGAGAAATATTTCATGCACATTCGAAAAGAGAGGAGTGCCTATGTTTGGTCCAAAAATATTGTTGCATATGGAAAAGAAAGTTGCATTTTCAATTATGTATTTTAGAAAAAACATATACTAAAGAAATACAACTACTCTTACATTCAACCTTACTATTGGAGAAACCTGTAACAACATTATCAGGTTTATGGATTGCTTGTTGCTTATTGGGTTTCAGTTCTCAATTTCAAATTTTGTTTATGAGGAGGGTTCCTTGGCCAACTAGGGCCATATTTTTTTGTTACATTCCTTACCACCTCTATGATAGGTAGAGATCCTTCACAAATTGCAACAATGTATCCTATTGTTTCAAAAAAAAAATGGTTTCCTACCAAGTCAATTAGTTTCACTTAGATAGCCCATGTTAGCTTATTATTGAAAAAATACACCAAACTAAGTTATCCAGGATATTTTCTTTCGATGACCATTACATGAATTGCATAAAGAGCATAAATAAAATCTTATGTGCAACATAATTAAAGAGGAGATAATCATGGAGAAAACATGAGAAGAGCAAGAACACAAGACATGATAACGGAGTTCATCCAACAATAGACTAAGTCTTCGAGCCTGCTTCAAAGTGGAGAGGATTTTATATTATCTTAGCAAAAATTGGCATAAATACATGGTTATACCTCAAGTCTGTAAAATGGCCTTTAGATATGTTTTTTGGATGAAAATCTAACTGCGCTAATGGATTCATGGCAAGAAGTAGTGCAAAAATGAATCTCAAATCGTCTCAATCCGACACTGTCATCTCCAGGCCCTACTAGGATCTTTGTCTCGAATATCGTGCCACTGTAGTCTGAACCGCTCTGCAATAAATTACTTCTGCATTGGAAATTTTGCCAATCGTATAAGCGAGGGTCTCCTCCCCCGACATTGGCTTGAACTTGGGATTTCAATAATTTTTGCAGACGAAATTTAAAACCAAGGCCATTAGGCTGGTTGGTTGGCGAGATTTATTTAAAAAAATGTGGTTTGGGAGATCTGGGGGTCGAGCCCTATGGACCCCCCATTTGAAAACAATTATAGTTTACATGTCATATTTGGGTTTTCATTTGAACCATTTACCAATATATATAATATTTGTTTTGTTCATTCAAACCTCTTCCATATATAGTTGGAACCCTCCAAGTTGGATGGGATTGGTGCATGGTCAATTCGGGTAATGAATGTTGTCATCAGAATACGGGCCGTCGGATTCGGCGTCGAACGGCCCGACGGTCGGTTTTATATATTTTTTTATTTGTTTGATTTGGGTCCTCATTGGTTGTTTTTGGGGTGTCATGTGGCACCTAGTGATTGGGCCATGTGATACCTTCCTATTTTTTTATCATGTATAGTCATCACTACCACTCGTTGCCCTGTCAAGATGCCCTCTGGTGGACCTTGGGTGGTGCCACGTGTCACTTGTCAATTGACCCAAGTGGCCACAAAAAGCACGAAATCATAATGCCACATGGAAACCTCTCGTGCTTCCATGTCAGCATGCTAACTTCATCTCTGCACAGTCAATTATTGACATCATCTGTATGGATGTTGATGCCACCCTTTTGACTTTGACCAGTTGACCAAAAATTTGACCATCCATAACTTCTTCGTTCGGACTCCGTTTTAGGTTATGTTTGTGTCGCTAGAAATATCTCAACGCGCTATTCGAATTGGTGTAGTTTTTGCTGAGATTTGAGGACTTTGAATTTTTGGCATTTTAGATCTTCCTGGATCATTTCTCCCCACTATGAATCTTGTGTGCCTCCAAAAGTCTTATCAGTTAACATGCAGGTGAGGGAATTTCTCCCTCACTTTCTCTTTCTCGATCCATCATTCTTTACTTGGGTGTGTTCCCTTAAGGCCCACTCGAATATATTCATCATCACCCCTACATGAAGTCCTCATCCTTTTATCTAGGATGATACCTTCCCTTAACTCGTCCAAGTACTTAGGAGAAAATTCATCCACTGAAGGTACTGAAACACTCTCCCTTTGATCCATGATCATTGGAGGCTCATAAAGTTTCAAGTTCTCTACATTTACAACTAAGTATATCTGCATGTACTGTGGTAGATCGAGCTGAAAGGAATTTGTATCAATTTTCTCCAAGATGGTGAAGGGTCCATATCTAATGGGCTTGAGATTCTTTCCTTCTCCCTTCAACCTATCCTTGTTGATGTGGAGCCACACTTTATCTCCCACTTGAAAATGATGATCAACTATGTGCTTTTCATGGCGAGATTTTTACTTTGCTTGACTCTTTTCCAACTGTTCCCAGATAGTCTGGTGTACCTCTTGGATCCTCTT
Source organism: Picea mariana (assembly GCA_032191745.1). Taxonomy (NCBI): domain Eukaryota; kingdom Viridiplantae; phylum Streptophyta; class Pinopsida; order Pinales; family Pinaceae; genus Picea; species Picea mariana. The sequence goes on along the minus strand of JASDQU010586871.1, from coordinate 31,895 downwards.
AATGAACTTGCGGGATTTTTCTTCATCTCTTTGTTCACTTGAGTCGAAATCTTTCCCAAATATCAAGTTGAAGGTAGATACCTAAAACATGTCTCAAATGGTAAGCTCAGTGTGGAAGAATGCAAGATTGGTCGTATGCATGTTGCACATACAATATTTGGTCATTCCATAACTTGGGATGTTTGCTACAATATCCTTAGAGAAAATAAATCATTGTTTTGTTGACTACCTTTGTTTGGCTATCGGTCTGTGGATGGAAATCAATAATTCTCTTCATCTTGGTGTCCATCATTCTCCACAATCTTGTCCAAAACTCTCTAAGGAATCGAGTGTCTCGATCCGAGATAATGGATGTGGGTAGTCCAAAGTGGACCCATACATGATGAAAGAAAAGATGAGTAGTTTTCTCAGCAATGCTCTTTTTTTTACATGGCATAAAAACACACATCTTGCTAAACCTATCCACTACTACATACAAGTAGTCATGACCCATTTTTGACATAGGCAACCCCCCTACAAAATCCATGGAAATACTCTCCCAAGGATGAGAAGGAACATGAAGTGGTGTGCACAACCCCAATTTTCTATTAGTGGGATTACAAGTTGAGCACAACATGCACCCCTTTACATATTTGGTTACAACATATTTCATTCAAGCCCAGTAGCAAAACCTTTGCAAATGTGCCATATTCTTACCTACCTAAAAATTCCCAGATACAAGGGAAGTGTGTGCTTCACTGATTGGATGCACTCTTTCATTGGTTGGAATACAAAGCTTTCCCATATGGTAGATTAGTTTATCCTACAAATGAAAATTATCCACTTGCCAACCATGGGTTAGCCTCTCATATACATCCTTGAAATATTCATCATTAACATATTGTTCAACATAACTATCATGAGCCAAATAAGAATTTTTCAAAACAATGGATGCAGAAATAGTAGGTCTAGAAAGAATATTCACAACTTTGGTGTTGGTACCCTTCTTGTATCTGATAACTAGATGAAATTGTTGTAAGAATACCATCCACATGTAGTGTCTTGATTGCTGCAATCTTGTTCTATGACTCGAGGTACTGCAATGGTTGGTGATCAATTCATATCACTGTTTCCTTTCCCATCAAGTAGTGTTTCCATTTATTCACGCTTTGTACCAATGCATACAATTATTTGTCATATGTAGGATAGTTAAAAAAAACCTTAGAAAAAGTTTTAGAATGAAAGAAAATGGGCTTACACTATTGTATCAGGACTGCTCCCATGGCATAGGCACTGGCATCAGTCTCGATTTCAAATGGTTATTATAGGTCAGGTAGTGCTAGCACTGGTGCGGTGCTGGTTTTTCTCTTCAAAGTGTCGAAGGCATTTTGTTGTCTTCCTCCCCATTGGAAGGCTTGTTTCACATTGGTTAAGGAATGAAAAGGAGATGAAATGTAGGATAAGTTTGCAATGAACTTTCTCTAGTATTGAACATCCCCTAAGAAACTTCTAACCTTTGTAGTTGATGTTGGCTTAGGCCAATTTACAATGACTTCAACTTTGGAGGGATATCTCTTTAATTTACCACCTCCTACAATATGACCCAAGTAAACTAATGAGGTCTTGCCAAAGTCACACTTTGACAATTTTAAATACAAATTTTCCTTTTTAAGGACATCCAATACTCTCTTTACATGCATTATATGTTCATTCCAAGTCCTATTGAATACAAGAATGTCATCTAAATATACAATCACAAAGTCATCAATGAGAGGCCTAAAAATAGCATTCATGACTCACATGAATGTTGTTAGAGCATTACAAAAACCAAATGGCATCACAATCCATTCAAAAAGACCTTGTTTTGTTTTGAAGGTAGTCTTCCACACGTCGCCTTCTGCAATTTTGATCTTGTGGTAACCGCTCCTCAAATCCAACTTGGTGAAGTACACTGCATTCTTCAGTTGATCCAACAAGCCATTTATCCAAGGTAAGGGGTATAAATTCTTCACTGTGATCTTGTTGAGAGACAAGTAATCAACACATATTCTCCATGTGCCATCCTTCTTTGGAACCAACACAATCGGAGAAGCACAAGGGGACAAACTAGGTCAGATGACCACTTCGTCCAATAAGTCTTGCACCTGCTTCTTGATTTCTTCCATTTCCACAACTGAAATCATGTACGTACCCACATTTGGAAGAGGGACATCTTGTTGAAGATGTATTTCATGTTGAATCTCCCTCTTGGGAGGAAATCCACCTGGTTTCTAAAAGATTTCATCATAGTTAAATATAACATCAATTGTTTCATCTTTGTGAGAGGGATCACATCCTTGAAAAGTATCGTATGTCTTATCATCTTTTTCTCTTTCAACCATGAGTACATATTTCTTATTAGTGTTTATGAGTCTTTTCACTTGTCCTGCACTAACAAGGGTTGTATTTACTTTCATATTGTGGGATATTACAATGTATTCCACTCCATCCTTTGTGATATGGTATTTGTTCTCAATTCTGAAGAAGATTGCATTTGTATCATAAAGGTATGGGATCCCCAGAACTATGCCACATATATCAAGTGGGACAACATCTAAATCAACCTCATCTATCAACTTTGAAGCAACAAAAAATCTAATCCTACACTCCTTGGTGACATTTAGTTTTGCATTGTCAATTACCCAACCAAGAGGGTAAGGTTTAGGATGATATTTTGTTTATAAGCCCAACTTTTTAACAACAGTTTATGAGATTAAATTCACTTGAGAACCTGGATCAAATAGAGTGTCAATCTTTGTGTTTTTAGATACAACTCTAATATGAAACAATTCACTTCTTATTCTTCATTATCATGAGATGTACTTTTGGAACTTGAACCAACATTAAATGAAATTTTACCTTGTACTCCAACGGTTGTAATCCTCATTTCATCACCTGAATCAGAACCAAGGTCTTGTTGTGCTATTGCAACTGTTTTTAGCTTCCCTTTGCCACCAAATCTCTTTGGATTTAGATCTGGATGCAGCTTCCAGTAATGATCATCATCGTGCCCATATTTATTGCAATGTGTGCAAGATATCTTTCCTTCCTCTTTCTTTGTTGTCTTTGTCTTCTTGACCTTTCTTTTCCCTTTGAACTTGTTTCTCTGGAACTTGGAAAATTTCTTTGGGTGGTCTTTCTGTACATTATTTACCCTACTTTAAAGTTGAGTTTCTTGCACACACACTTCATATAAGTTTGTGAGATTAAAAAATAATAATGTATGTTGAATGTAACTGTGAAGTGCACCAATATATCTCATCAAAGTTTTATGAGAATCTAAAGGAACATTTAATGCAAGTGCTTATTTCCTAAATTCCTCTATGAAACTTTGAACACTCTGACCTTTACCCTGTCTTAAATTTTTCCATTCCGAAATGGATTTTTTAACATAACCAAGTGGATAAAATTTATTTTTCAATGCTGATGTAAATTTAGACCATGAAGAAAGGAGTTTACCATTATGTTTGCTAGCTTTTTGAAGTTTTCTCTCCCACCATACAAGGGTTGTGCCTTCCAGCTGAAGAGAAGCCAATAGGATATTTTATTATTTCTCTTCGATCTATTGTACACAACAATAGACTTCGATCTGTTTTATCTAATTATTAATCTTATCTACATTAGCTTCTCCATTAAACACAGGCAAATTAAATTTCACATCTAGTTTCAACAATAGATTTTTAGAAGTACTTGGATGAAAACTAGAATGATGAGAATGAGAGGAAGAGGAAGAGGAAGAAGAGATTGAACTTGAATATGGAGCTGGAGGCTAAGGAGGATCTTCTCCAATTCCATGGTTCACTAAAGCATTATCCTCTTCTTTAGCTTTCTTCTTCTTCTCCTTTATTTCCACTCTCTCTTCATAATCTGCATACAATTTTTCTACCATGTCTGACATCTAGTAGAAGATCTTGTGAAAATCCTGCTCATGCTCGACACATCTCTCTTCATCCTCCATTTTCATTCTTCGCGTTGCACGTCCAATCTCTAGGTTGAAAGTATTAAGTTTTCCTTCACTTGTTTTGATCTTGGCCCTGGTAAGAATTCACACTCGCAATTCAAGTCAAAGAAGATCGCTCTGATACCAACATGATCTGGGATATTTTCATTCGATGACCATTACATGAATTGCATAAAGAGCGTAAATAAAATCTTATGTGAAACATAATTAAATAGGACATAATCATGGAGAAAACATGAGAAGAAGAGAAAGAACACAAGACATGATAACGAAGTTCGTCCAACAATGGACTACGCCTTCGGGCCCACTTCAAAGTGTAGAGAATTTTATATTATCTCAACAAAAATTGGCATAAATACATGGCTATACCTCAAGTCTGAAAATGGCCTTCAGATATGTTGCCTGAATGAAAAATATGACCAAACCAGTGGATTCATGGTGAGAAGTAGTGAAAAAATGATTGTCAAATCATCTCAATCTAACATTGTCACCTCCAGGCCTTGTTGGGCTATCTACCTAAAAAATCGTTCCACTGTAGTCCATACCACTTTGCAATAAATGACTCCTACATTGGAAAGTGTGTTGACCGTACAAGCACGAGCCTCCTCCCTTAGCACTAGATTGAACTCAGTATTTTAATAATTTTCGTGGACGAAGTTTACAACCAAGGCCATTAGGATGGTTGGTTGGTGGGGTTTATTTAAAACATTTTTGTTTGGGAGATCTAGGGGTCAATCCTTGTAGATCCCCCATTTGTAAATGGTTATAGTTTACATGTCATATTTGGGGGGTCGTTTGAACCATTTACCAATATATATAATATATGTTTTGTCCCTTCAAACCTCCACCATATATAGTTGGAACCCGCCAAGTTGGATGGGATTGGTGCACAATCAATCTGGTTAATGAATGTTTCCGTCGGAATACGGGCCATCGTTCAGTCCAGTTGTTGGTTTCGGTGTCCATTTTATATTTTTTTATTTGTTTTATTCGGGCTCTCATTGGGCATTTTTGGGGTGCCACGTGGAACCCTCTTATTCGTTGAGCCTATCCAGTCATCACTTCCACCCATCACCATGTCAAGATGCCATGTGGAAGACCCTAAGTGGTGCCATGTGGCACCAATTGGGGTGCCATGTGTCACTTGTCAATTGGCCCAAGTGGCCAGCAAAAGTTCCAAATCAACATTCCATGTGGAAGCCTTGCATGTTGCCACATCAACATGACGTCATATTTTCACAGACAGTTGTTGATTTCATCTGTACAAATGTTGATGTCACCCTATTGACTTTGACTAGTTGACTGAAACTTTGAATGTCCATAACTTCATCGTTCAGACTCTGTTTGAGGTGTCATTTGCATCATTGGAAAGATATCAATGAGCTCTTCGACTTGGTGCAGGTTTTGTTGAGATTCAAGGACTCTGAATGTTTTTCTTTTTAAATCCTCTTGAATAACTAAGGTTCAACGAAGAAAGGTTGTTTTGAGGACTTGTATGGATCCCAATGAATAAGAAACAAGATCTCTCAATTTATTTTTAGCGATTTTTATTTCAGTGAGAGCATTTATCTATAATGTGTAAGGTACAAATCGAGAGAACATGTTATGCTACCAAAGAAACCATTATATCTTTCATGTATTCTATCAAACAATAATGCCTACCTGATTTCTTGTTGCCAACTTCCTAATAATTAATTGTTTTTTATGATTAAAACAAAGTTTTTACATTTCTAATTTATTGATTCATTTCACCCTCAAAATTAGTGAAGATCAAATTAAATATAGTGGCATTGGGTAATCCCTAGAGACAGGGTGGTACACTACCACTTAGAATATTAATGCTTAATCGAAAGTGTTCAAGCTTGAACAATCCCCATATGATTTGAGAATCTCACATGTGATGAAATTTTGTAGAACATGAAAGAAAAACATTTTACCTCTTTATAAATATCTAGGGGTAGCATATTAGTGAACCTGTTATCACCCCATAATTTATGGGAATCATCTTATGACTTGGATATTATCTGCACCTAGTGATTTGGTTCACAAATGATATGGCATTCTTCAAATAATTTGTGAAAAGAGAATAAAAAGGAAAAGAGAAAGGAGGTCAGAGAAG
>JASDQU010586871.1:2039-12305 GCA_032191745.1 Picea mariana | reverse complement strand
ACTGTATCTGATTATTGGTTTCTAAAAGCACTGGCTCATTTGGATGCATGATAAGTTGTTCTTCTCATTAAGCCCTTGAGTTATCCCATTGATCCACACTTTCATTATTCATGATTTATTAAGTTACCAAGCATTCTTAGCCTACAACCCTAAGGAGTTTCTTGGAGTGATAACACACTGTATTTCTCAAAATTTTTTGGAGGGTGAAATATGTCACTATTTTTATCGATATTTTATGAAAGGAAAGTCACTTTATTACATTTCATGAAAATTTCACAAGGGCAAACTACATTCCCTGCACTAAATTTCCCAATTTTTTCTTGGGCGAATGTGGATTTGGACTACATAAGATTGAATTTTTCTAGGAGAATGTAGATTTGAAATGTAGAGGGTCGAATTCTTATGGGTGAATGCAGACTTGAAATCTAGTGGGTAGAGGGATAAATATTCCAAATAATTAAAATAATTAAAAATATAATCAGTGAAGGGATGAAGTATTTATCCTTTAAATACATTTTTTGGGGCTAAACTTCATAAAACACTTTATTATTAAAAATTCTCCCACTTGAGATTTTAGGGTCTCAAATTTTTCCCAATGGCGAAATTTCGCCCCTAAAATCTTTTATGGTTTTTCTGATGCAAAACTATTTCCATATTCTATTAAATCTCCCTAGTTTGTTGACATTGCTAAATATTTTTCCACAAGAAAAATCCCATCGCAATTTTCACCAAAGGAGAAACAATTGGTTATTAGGAAAAGTGAAAAATACTCCTATATTCGAGGAGACCTTTTCTACACTGGAGAAGATTTGATTACCCACATATGTGTCATATAGGATAAAATGTCCGATACCTTGAAGGCATGTCACAATCAGCCATGTGGTGGACACTTTTTAGACAAGAGGAAAGCCTACAAAAACCTTCACCTAGGGTACTTTTGGCCCACTCTTTTCAGAGATGCCAAAAAGTACGTTAGGAGTTGTGACAGTTGCTAGAGGATGGGTCATCTAGTTGCATATTGTTGTAACCCTTGAGATGTTTCTGTCTAGGAAACTATGCCAAGGCATCCATTTACTATGATTGATTTTTTTTTAGTTGATATGTCCTAAAACAAAGTGTTTTTATTACTTTATCCATGCATGTATTACTAGTTTTTAAATATTGATATTTGAAGGAAAATTTTCTATGTTTCAGGAAATTGAATATTTTAGGGTATGAAAGAAGAAGAGAGAAAAAAATGTAAGTGCAAAACAATATATCCTTTGATAAGTATTTTTTTATTGTTTAGACAGAAGAAAAATGACAGACCATGTATCTTAACTAGAATTGAATTAAACATAAATGAATACTTTATTTCCATTCAAAAAGGAATAACAAAATTTAAGAACATGTCTTCTTAATACTCATAGTATATTGAAGAAATATGTAACTTTTAAAGATACCTTTTCATTTTTTGATAGTAGTTTTTGTACTAAATTATCACAGTCATGACAGTAGACACATTCAAGAGGAATTACGAGCATGAAAATAACATCAAGATGTCACATGAACTGAAACATAAAAGCTTGAATATCCAAAACATGCAAAATTTTATTAAATATTTCATAGGTCCCCAAAAAGCCCCCTTTACATCGAGTTCTTATTACCATTTATACAAAACAGGTTGAAACCAAAATGGTTATTCAATCCCTTTTCTTAAGCTATTTGAATACAACAAAATATTTGACTCTTAGGAAATAGGACAATTGGAGGATACAAATCCTAATTTTCTTCAGCTAGATTTGGTGAGTCATCCTACCAATAGACAAAGAAGAAGATTCCGAGTCTCATCCAAGGGATAAATGAATGGCTTCATATTTCTGAATGCAATATCCAACTCTGTGTATTTTTCATATGTGGGAAGATTTGAAAATAATCTCTTTTTTTACCAAAGAAGGTAGAAATCATCTATTAGTATGTCTACAATGTTCTGTCCTCTTAAATTATCAACCATCCTTTGAAATTTATCTTCTTTTCCTTTGAAAATAAACAAGATTTTTCTATAAATCTCATATGATACAAGTTTCCCATTTTTATCCCAAGTTGAAGGTAATCCCATCTTTACTAAATTCTCAAATTTATTTGTGAAAGATTCAATATTTCTTTTCACCATAATGCATTTATTTTGAGCTTTCTATATCAGGTTCCTCTTTGTAAACAAAATTCAATTTCCATAACCATTGCAATTCTGTCTCTGACACCTTTGCTTGCCCATGTTTCTTTGGAAGTGGAATTCAGGAACATAATAATTTGAGTAGCAACCTGAGGTTTAGTTCCTAATTCATGGAATGATTTCTAGATAGTGTCACCTGTTTCATCTGTTAACAAAATTTCATCATAAACTTACCAACTTCACTGATGATCTCATCCCAAATGATATGTCTGGATCCTATCATATAGGGTTTTCCTAACAATTTGTTCTTCATTTTCTCTATATATGTTAGCATTTTAGATTTCAATTTTTGATATTCTTCAATAACTTTGTCTTTGTCCTTGATTTCTTCATTTTGTGTTGAAATTTTTTTCTTTAGTTTATCAATTTCAACTCTCTTGAGATTTAAATATGCCAATGCTTTTGAAAATCCAGTTATTGGATCAGATGATTTTGTTGAGTGTATTAAAGGAGATCATCCCTTTAGAGTTTCAATATTTTTGGCATACAAATCAATTTTTTCTTCCATCTGAATCACGTTCCTCAATAGTTGATCTTTTTCTGCCTAGACTACTTGTAGTTCTGGAGTCTATACATGATCAATTCCTGGGATGTTTATCCTTTTCTTCAATGCCTGGATATTTGTGTACTTTGTTTTTATTAATGCTTGTACATATGCTTCATCTCTTGGATTAGCTCTTAGTTCCATTACTCATTGTTCCAACTCTTATACCCTTATTTTCCTAGTTCTATTGGCTAACTTTTCATTTTTTATTTGAGTCTTGAACTTCTCATTTGACTTGAAGCTTCTTGATTCCAAGATTTTTTATTATGGCATCCATGTTTATCATTATTTCATTTTTTATATGCAAGTCGAATTTATCTAATGGATGCATTGCATTAAGATCAATGGAAATGTTTGGCACATTCTTCTACTCCTTTGGATCCATAACTGTTATATTTAATCTTCCTTTCTCATAGTCCACAAATGATATCATTATGGTTTGATATACATCATGGTCATAAATTTTAGGAATAATATTGTTTTTAATATTTGCACTTGTTTTTATGATTTCCATGAAATGATGAACCTGGTCGATCTATTTTTCTTGATCAGTAATCCCTGATTTTGTTTCACTTTGACTCCCTACACTCTCAAGCTTCTCTGATGATGCTACTTCTATAGTCAGAGTAGAGCCTTTATTTATTGGTATTATTTCTTCTTGTAACTATGGATCTTCTTCTTCATCAAGTGCTTCCATTTTTTGTCTTATAGTTGATCCTTATTCATCTGTCCCTAAATCCTTTGTATTGATTATGCATTGTTTATTTTATGTGTCTTCTCAAGCTACTAAGGGGTTTGTATAACTGGAGAATTCAAAGGTTTCTCTGGAACCTTGTTGTGAACCTGCAAAATATTCTTTACCTCCTCCCATCTATCTTAGTTTTCCAACAACTTTACCTGTGCTTTCTATTGATGTTGATAACAAGTTTGTTCATGTGAGATTATTTTTTAGGAAATCACAAAGTGGGGATCATACTTCCATGGCTCTCCCTGTGGAAATCCCATAGTTGAAAGAAGTTTTGTTGTCACCTGCAATGTTGATTTGGTATTGACAATAAAAGGTCCTACTTCTTTATTTAATTTAAAACTAGCCTTATATTTCATTGATACAAAATGAATATCATCATAATCCAATCTCTGTCTAATTAACTCTAGTGCAAAGATTTTAGTGAGTTAAGAAAGTAGGTAGAAGAAAAGGTTGAATCTAAGAGCCATAAAATCTTATTTTTGTATAGTTCTCAAAGATATACGATTCTCTTATATGGACTCAACTATATAATTTATTGCATTCAGGAAATATTCTAGGGGGGATTTCATTATATATGATCTGATAGGATTTAGACATAAACTGATCAATATATTATGAAAATACAACATTCAAGGGATTCTTCCTAATTAGTAAGGTCCAATGAATGAGTGAAGTTGGGCTACCAATCTCATCTTCAATTTTTAATCGACAATGTGTAAAATGAAAGGCTTGAGAAAACAAAAAGAGGTAAACTAGGTAAGATTGATACCTACAAATTCTAAGAGACTCAAATTATAACAATTGATAATGGATTTGATCTGCTAAAAATTGGTCAAAATTGAATTTGGTCATGGGTTTTGTCGTAATTGGGAAGATTGATACCATAATTCCTAACACAAACTCATCAACCACAAGGTCATTATCTTTTCCAAATATTACATAAATCATGGAAATAAATTCTCTTGGGATTTAGGGGAACAAGCTCTATTCAAGAACGACATTATCTACAGGGGTATCAATACCTTTTTATATATATGTTTGTAAAAGGGAAACTCTCTCTTAAGATTTTAATTCTCTAAAACATCTGGCCATCACAACTTCATTTAATGGTTCACTATCGGGGTTTAATGGACACCTCAACATTTCAGTAATGGATTCAAGAATTAATTCAATGAGCACACACCCATCCTTATAAATCACAATTCCCTTGGAGGAAATGTAGTTTGAGGCACACCAGGCCACAAATTCGACAAAATCATACACTTGGGGCACCAAAAAATTTGCTAAATCGGATTCCCATGAATGGTAATGATCAACCAGATCCCTAAATTTATGATTATCCTACTGGTGTAAATATAAAGAATCAAATGACAAGACATGATCAAACATATCCTTTTCCCTGTCAACCAAATCTTCCTCTTCAGTAACTAGAGTTTTTTTAGCTTTAGAGGGCTGAGAAGACTCCATTTTAAATAATAAAAATAGGAAGAGTTTAAAGGAAATCAAATTACCCATGGAGAGATTTGGTTAGGAAAATATTCAGATTGGAACAACAATGGCGGATGGCACTGGAGTTCTTTAACCGGCGCTCAATCTCAACAAATCAATAATTTTACCTTTGTCCACTTTAAAAAGACATTGGAATATGTGGAAACTTTTCATTGGAAACAGTTTCATTTAAAATTGAAATAAAAATTTACCTTTACCTTTTTTCCGCTTGTTGTCTTCACAAGAGACACGTGTCGATCCCTTATGAATTGCGAGGGTAGGGGTGGGGGGGGCAGGGGTCGAGCATAGTTAGCTTAACCACGGGCCCGGGGGGGTGAAATATTTGGATGTGTGACACGCCAAAAGTAAATTAACTCAGGTTGGGTTTCACAACCCCCCTCCCTTATGTTATCCTTCGAGCATGCGAGGGGCACAATCAATTGTGATCCATTAGATCAAAGGGTTGGGAATGATCTACAAAAAACATGCACTTTATTAATTCATGGTTATAAAATTATATAATAAAGTTAAAATGAAATAAAATTTAACTTTGATTAAATCTTATAATAAACTTTAACATTAATATTTATTAATTAATCCTTAAACACTAAGTCGAAACTATAAAAATTAAAACTAGATTTATTTAATCAAAGTATAAACATAAATAATGATAGAAAAATTTGAAATTCCTATGAATTTTGGATTTTAATATATCTTTATATACCTAGCATAAAATAAAAATAATTTTAAATATAAAATCTAAACACCTAGATTTTATTTCCAAATTTTATAAAAACATTTGGATTATGTTACAACACAGTCGATGAAATGCCTCTTCAACCACATGTCCTTGTAGAACCATTCGAGAAATGGGCCTTAGAATTTGTAGGGCCCATCAATCCTTCATCAAGGAGAAAGATATATTTTATTGTGCACTGATTATGTTACCAAATGGGAAGAAGCAAAATATCTACCATGTGCCACTGAACAATCAATAGTAGATTTCCTCTTTTAAGATATTTTTGTTCATTGGGTGCGCAAAGAAATTGTTATTGATAAAGGGGCACAATTTACATCCAATATAGTTCAATCAATTGTGCAATGATACAAAATCAAACACGAGAAGTATACTCCATATAATCCACAAGCTAATGGCCAAGTGGAATCTACAAACAAGGTTTTAGAAGTGATTTTGACAAAGAAGGTTCAGCTCCATCGAACATATTGGGCGAAAAAACTTCTAGAGGCCATGTGGGCATACAAAACTACATGGAAAAATGCTATCAGTTTCACCCCATATGAAATGGTATATGGAAAACGAGTACTTCTCCCCATTGAATTTTAGATGAATACTTTCAAAATTGCAGCAGAATTAGGATTAAATCTGTCATAAGCTCAACAACAAAGAATTTTACAATTAAATGAGCTAAATGAGATATTGCAAGATTCCTTACAGAAGAAAATTCTTGTAGAACAATAGCGGGAAAAATTGCATGACATGTTTATAAAGAAGTAGTTCAAAGTCAATGATTGGCCCTTACTTTTTTACTCAAGGTTCAAAAATTCCAAAGGTGAGTTTTCCACTCACTGGATCGATCCATATGAAGTTGACATAGTATTTGACAATGGCTCTGTAAGGATAAAAACTATTGACGGATCAATAATTTCATTTGTGTTTCTTAACTTTGGGGGGTTGATGACCCAAAGTTCATCCAAAGTTGACCAAAAAAAACCCCTTGGCATTGGCATATCAATCCTCATCTAAAGAATGAATTATGTCTCACCCAAGAAACCATGAGAATCACAAAGACCATCTGGTCTTGTGCCAGTAATAAAGGGTTAAATTACACATGGAATCCACTTGAGTTGACATCCAAACACTCCATTGCAATATACTCATAGATTAACAATATGTGACATTAACACACACATTCATTGGACACATAATCAACATAGTACAAGATAGAAATAGTGCGGATTTTACTTTATTCATTCAACTAGTCACATACATGGACCAAAAGATTCATCATTTATTATAAATAACGCCCTACGCTCTCATACATTCTCATAGTAATTCATTACAATGCACCATGTCCTTTCTCTTAGTCTCTGTATGTATTACAAAACTATATTCATGAAATACTCTTACAAAACACAGCTAGACTGATATCTCAACCGAGAGATCTTGGAGAAAAGCACAATCAACATCTGTAATAGAAACAATATTCAAATCAACAAAAATAACCACTCTTCGTCGTCGTTGCTCCCTTTTTGTTTCCTTATCTTATCTAGCACTTTGTCACTTTCAGTTCTGATCCACTCGCTCTGTTGACTACCATTCCTGCCTGACTCTACCACCCTCATGCAATCCACATAGCCTCTTTAGAGTTGTGGCAGTATTAAATAACTTTCCATCTCATCCCTTAATTCTCCATGATTCCCCATGTTGCTTGAGTTAATCATTTAGGAAGATTTCCTAAAAATAATTTTTTTGATTCTGGCATAAATATGGTATCTTCTTGATTTTTTGCATGCATAGTAGAACTTCAAATTGGTGTGTGCATGCCTTATGTCATCCATTAGGCAATTTTTGAAGTGTACACAAAAATATAGTGCACGCACAACTATGTTTGTGCGCACGTGCAATCTTATCCAAAACAATTGGGTGCCAATAGTCCCCCACCATTATTATTTGGCTCATCCTTGAGCCAATGGCATCATGGAGTGACTGATATGATGGAAGGAACCATCTTCATGATTTCACGAAGGAACTACCTAAATCTATTATCATATTCATCATGGGTGGCATGAAGTTCCTCGGTAAGCTGAATGATTTCATCTGCATCAACCATCATGACTAAGGAGTTGTCAGGTCTAATGTCTCCATGTTCTTGATCATGGGGGCGATAAAGAGTTGTGTGGTTGTCAACTGAGTATAAAATATTTGATCCTTATTAGTTGCGTCATTTTCCAACTCTTAAATTATTTGTTACTCCACCCATGTTGTAGTGATTTCCTTTTTCTTAGTCATAATGTCATTTGTTGGAGATCTCTTCTTTTTCCGTGTGAACTATGTCATCAATAGAACTCAGTTCTGATGGATTCTGCAGATGGTTCCACAGGGTGAAACTATATTCAACCACTCTCCAAAAATCCTTGATTTTGTTTTGGTTGTCACATACGGTTGCTTCTACCACCACAACCTTCTTCTATATCTATAGATCCTTTAGTGCCATCTCTTGAAGATGTGAAAAAATTTCTATGTTCTGTGATTCTAATTCTTAAGGACAGTCGATGACTACCTTTAGTTTCTTAGACCTTGGGTTGTGCCTGCTCGGGATGATGGATGTGTGAATATGATTCTTCCACTACAGTGAGTAGCTCGACGTGGTTATCCAAGGTAGCCACATGTTTGACCAGCGTTTATGCGTGCGTAGCAACCTCATCAAGATGTAGTCTCTATAGTTCTCGTTGTCCAAATTTAACTTCTTAGTGTACGAGTATCCCTTCTTGCAACTGGTACTTGGTATTTACATGATTTGTGACTTCCTGATCAAATTGAAGGTGTAGTTCATAATGTTATTGGGTGAGAGTTTGGTTCATCTCCCGAGCTAGTGAAATATTGTAGTAATAAAACCATGCAAATCGACAGTAAGGACATGTGTAAGATTAAGCTTGGTCTTGGTTGAGTCAGTTGAGACCACAGCCAGTGGGATAACACTCAAGACCCTTATTTGGCTCATACTAGGAGCTTCAATAGACTGGGGGACCTGAGGATGAGACTCTGGTGGAAAGGGTAAAGCCAATTGTTGACATAGTGAATAAAACTTCCCCACCACATCCTTCTAAAAATTGTGTTGTTGGGATAGCTTGGAGTGAAGTTCCTTGACTAATTTGGATACATTGGCCACCTTTCTACCAATGCACATAGTCATAGGGTCAACATCTTATCGCTTCATGGTATTTTTTCACTGGTATTTCCTTGAGATCTAGCTAGGGTAGACATTCAATTGTGAAGAATGCTCGAGGACCTCTTCTTCAATCCGAGTGGTAATTGGTGATGGTGGACTTTATTCCTTTGTACCAAGGTGTAAATCAATAGGGGGTGAGCCGTGAACCTTGGAGGATCAGTTTTAGTCTCGAACCCCATCTTCATATTCTTTGGAACCCTCCACACTCTGCATTTTATCATTCATATTTTGTGATTCTTGCTCAGTGGAACCAAGGTTTTGCGTATGGGAACCAAAATCCCTATCTCTATGTCAAGCCACAACTTGTTTTTGTTCCCATGACTTCTTGGTTCTTACATCGAACTGGGTTTTCACCTCGATAAACAAAGGATAGTAATTGGTTGGCCAGTCAGTGACACCCTCCAATATGTCATTTTCATTGATGTAGAAGGGGAATTGAGCCTCGACCTTGTCATTAGTTATGCGAGGGTAAATAAACACATTATGGAAGTCAGATGAAAAATCAAGATAATAATTATATCTTGTCAAAAGATTCTTTGGGATGCAAACCCTTGCATCAAAATCAACAATCAACTCTATAAACCATTTTTGGAAAGCCTTTTTTATGTCCACTTGGACCAACGGTTCCTTTGAGTACTGAAGAGTGAGAAATCTGGGGGAAATGAACAATGGAGCATCAACCACATCCTCTTCATTCCCTAGTGGCAGCTTCCATAAAATAATGCCAAACAAGACAAATAACCAACTATAATGAAAATTATTACCCAAGTTCTGAGCCTCCAAATAGTACTGAGACCAACTCATTTGAAATCATTTAGCAAGTACTGAACCTAGACCATTTGAACTCCTTCAGCACACCGTTCAATGATGACACTGAGGGGGAATTCATCCTTCCATCAATTTCGTATCAACTTGTAGGCCAATAATTATGTTGTGAATCTTACCAACAGAACATTAATCTCTAGGATTACAACCTCGTGCTTCTCCCTAGATGCCCAAATTGGGTATAGACTTTCTCTACAAGATACCAGATATATAAAATATGCAAAATAGAAATAAAATGCTAGAAATGGCAGAATAACAGTAAAATATCCAGCATAATCTTCACAATACACAAAAATGATACACGAAATAGCAATAGAAATAGCACTTTGATTCAGTTAGCAATGTTCACAGGCCTCTTCGAGGGGGCAACCTCTAGTCGAGCAACGCTCTATTACAATAATCTCCAAGATAGGGTTTTCATACCCTCAACCCTTATTTATACTAAATATGTCTATTAAGAGAAGCATCTAGAGGAAGA
>JASDQU010586870.1:49574-60430 GCA_032191745.1 Picea mariana | reverse complement strand
CAATCATAGCATCCTTTCATTCTTTCTTCTCTTTAGCCTCTTCATAACAAGTAGGCTCAACATCAATAATGTCACTTATCAATGCCACACAACTAGAGTATGGTCGTGGTCTCTTGCTTTCTATGAAGGATCCATCTGGAGCACCGTACTTCTCTATATCCTAAATAATTTCTCGAGCCCAAGATGGTATTCTCTTCTTTGTATTCATCTCTCGGGATGAATCTGCAGGTCTCTATGGTTCTTCCATATCATGATATTCTAGTACAACATCATCACCTGCATCTATATCTGCAACTCTGGGAGCTTCAGGTTCCTCATCATGGACCTCATCTGAATGATACTGACTTGATCTACGGAAAATTGTGTCCTCATCGAAGGTGACATCTCTGTTGGTCTCAATATGCTGGTGACCAGGGATGTAGACTTTGTATGCCTTCGATGTTTCATTAAAAACAACAAATATACCCTTCTTTCCTGAAGGGTCCAACTTCGATCTCTTTTCCTTGGGGACATGCACATACACTAGACATCCAAATATCCTTAGGTGGATAACCTCTGGATTTTCACCTATAAACATTTCTTTCGGTGTCTTTTTTCCAAGCACATGGTGGGGATTTCTCTTTTGCACATATACCGCGGTCCTGGCTGCTTCTTCCCACAGATACATCGGTAAATATTGGTCATGAATCATGGCCTTTACTGCTCCCATGATTGTTCGGTTCTTTCTTTTTGCCACACCATTCTCTTGAGGATTGTAGGGAGTAGAGAGCTCCCTCTTAATCCCAACTTCTTTTCAAAATGTCTTGAATTCATCTGAAGTGAATTATCCTCCATTATCTGACCTTAAGATATTTATCTTCTTTTCAGAAAGATTTTCAACAAGTACTTTAAATTCTTTGAACTTGTTGAATACTTCACTTTTAGCTTTCAAAAAACAAATACAAGTGTTACGTGAGAAATTATCAATAAATGAAACATAATATACATACCTGCTAAGTGAAGTGGCTGACATCGGTCCACATACGTCTAAATGTACGATGTCCAAGGATCCTTTGGCTTTGCTATCACTGCTTGGAAATGGTTTCTTCACATACTTTCCTTGTGCGCATCCCTTGTGTATTCCTTCACGACTCACTTGAATCTCTGGAAAACCTATCACCTTCTTGCTCACAATTGGTAATGCTTTGTAATGTATGTGAGCAAGTATTCTATGCCATAGCTCACTTGGAGTAACTGTGTTGTGTACTAATGTTGAATTTGAATGTCCCTTTAACTTGTATAAACCTCCTTCTTAAATACCAATCACTACAACATCATCGATATATTTTCCTCTTGGCCACATGAGAACTTCACCATCAATGAAAGCAACTGTGAATCCTTTCTCATCCAATGTTAATATAGAAAGGAGATTCTTCTTCAAACTAGGTACATACAAACCATCAATGAAAGCAATTGTGAATCCTTTCTCATCCAATGCTAATATGGAAAGGAGATTCTTCTTCAAACCAGGTACATACAAAACATCCTTCATCTTCATAGGTTTTTTGGAATCCAATCTGTAAGATGTTTGTCCTACTCCTTTAATGGGATATTGATAGTCATCACCGAGCTTCACCTTGTAAGGTGAATCCTTTTGAACTAATTCTAAGAAAGAATCCTTGTAACATGTCATGTGCTTAGAAGCACCACTATCAATAATCCATGTGTCACTTCCATGAGTAATTGTTCTTGTAAGTGTTGATATCAATACATATTATTCGCTTGAATCATCTTCTTTGAATCTCTTCTGAATAGGTTCATCGTCTTCTGCGGCATGAGCATGATGTCTTTTATACTTTCCTTTTCTGACCCGATATTTTGAGTGGAGAAATTTTATTGCAATGTGTCCCATATTCTAGCAGATGTAGCATCTGTAACTTGAGTAATCCTTTTGAAACTTTTGTATCTTTTGTGACCCTTGAAACTTTTTGTGTGAGTGAACCTCTTTCTTGCTCTTTCCTTTTCTTGCATGTGTTGTTAGAGCTTGATTTTCATCATCATCTAGTTTCTCTTCTCTTGCTTCCAATATAGCTTCTTCATTAGTGCAATCCTCCCATAGTCTTCTAAACCTTGTTAAATTTCTTCTTGAAGATATTCCCTGAATGATTGATTCCCAAGATCTTGAGAGACCATTCAATGTAGTCATCACCAGTTCAACTTCTTCAAGTGTGTCTCCAATGGCTTCAAGTTGTTCTCTGATTTGAGACACCCTTGTGAAGTAGGATTGAATGGTTTATGAACTCTGCATCCTCACACTCATGAGTTGTGTCCTCAACGCCATCTTCCGGTTGATATTCTTTCCTTCATATAATCAGGATAGGGCATCAAACATTTTCTTTGGAGTCTTCAATGATGAGACGTGAAGGATCAAATGATCCTTGATAGAATAAAGAATGATTCTCTTTCCTTGACCAAATCCTTCTTGTACTTTTCCTTGGCCACATCTTCCTCTGGTTCTGGAACTTCTTCTTTGAAAAAACCTTCTTGATCATTCTCCTCTAGAATGAACATTACTCTATACTTCCATGCTTGGAAGTTATCAATAGCCTCAATCTTCTCATCAAGCTTAGTGTTGGAAGTCATCTTTCCATGGGACGCAAATATGATAAAAAAATAAAAAAAATTTCAAAGAAACGTTTTGAACTTACCAGAGAGTGTGCTAAGCCAAGGTGATATGCTCCAACTTTAGTCTGCAGCTGCCTAGACGTCTTGATCTAGGGTTTCATGAGGTAACCCTAATATTTCAACTTGATAATTTTGGAATTCTGATCCAAGGGAAAGGTGCCCCCTCCTTAGGAAAAATCCTTGATGGCTTTACTTTTACCAGCGTCCTTTAGAAAGAGGGTGACGTCATCACCTAGGGTTTTATGCAGAAACCCTAATTTTTAGAAACTGTGAAAACTGCAAAATTGGTCTAGGGAAAAGATGCACTAGGGTTAGGAGAGTCTTCCTAGGATCTTTTTTTCCCCAACAAGTTCCTCTAGACTATGAAAATGGATTTTTTTAAGCCCACTTTGATACCGTGTTGAAATTTCGCTTAAGCAGTTAAGCATATTCAATATTCTTTAACTTTTAACAATTAGAATAATAAATGCATACATAAAGATCACTGAAAGAAAGACATCCATAGTATACACACGATTTATCATGGGAAACCCTCTTGAGGGAGATAACCCATCAAATATTCTTCAATATATATTCGTCAACAAGTACATTGTCTCTCTCCAAGAGAGATCTCACAAAATAGAAGATAACTAGAAGATAGACCGGAAACCCTAACCAGAATAGGGTAATGCACCAATAGACCAAGATAGACCTCCAATAGATAACCAAAACCCTCCATGAAAATAACCTTGCTTTGTATCTGTGTCTCCTTCTCATTCTTGCACACTTTTCCTTGAGAGAGGGAGCTTGTGTTGTGTGTTCTCTAAATGAGGTGCCTAGCCTCTTATAAATACAAGTTGAGCCACCCTGAAATTAGGTCAGGTCCGACTTGTACAAATGACACTTTCTAATTTACATTTTACTTTTACAAAGGCACAGTAGGTCCGAATTTACAAATACAATATAATATTATTCTTTTAGGGTTTTGACTTGGTCTAATACAATAAGAATATCTTCCGAAGCTACTCAAACTCCAACACTCAAGAGAGAGTGTGCCGTGAGGGAGATTTGCCAAGGTAAAAACAAATTAATTGTTGGGGTTCTTAGAACAAGGACGACACATCAAAAAGTTTCTCAATGATCATTGTTTCTATCAACATTCATGGCTTAGGTGGGAAAGCCAAAAAAATGTTTCTCCGCAATCTTTGTGATAGCACGAAACCTGATATAATTCTTTTACATGAAACCATGGGAATCTTTGATTCTTTTATTTTCGACCTAAAGCGTCTCTTTCATGGTTGGCACTTTGTTGGAACATGTTGATATTATGGTAGCTGTGGGAGGTATTAACCTCTACATGTAACACTGACGAGACTAGAATATTCTGGGAAGCAAGAGAAACCCTAAAACGTTGGATAATAACCCTAGGAGGCAAGTCAGCTCAAGAGAATATTTATTATTGAGTTCTTAACCTCCAAAAGTAGAATTCAAACCAGTTAGGTCACTTGGACGACTATAAATAAGAGGGTTCTAGAGATCATTTGTCACTCTTACTCTCACAACTACATAAGACCAATGGTGTGCAAGTTTGAAGAGGAGTTGCAACTGCAGCTGCTGCAACTGGAATTTTCAGTTTTGGCCTGGACTTTCTCTTCATTATGGTTTGGAATTTTTGCTTGGCACGCTAGCTCTGGAGAGAGGTACACTACCTTGGTTGGCTATTGGTTCTAGGGTTTGCATTCATAATTATTCTCTCTGTCAAGTTTAAGGTGATCGGGGGTGGCATTTGTGCCTATGGTTGTGTGACAATATTGAGATATTGTCTATGGTGAAATAAGCACACCTATTTTTCTAATAGGTTATGGGCCCACACTATCTTTAGAAACTCTAATCGTTGGAAGATAGATTGGGAGGATTTTCTCAGTTGTAGTTGCAGTTGCAGTTGTAGTCAAAGTTTTGATGCAACAATGAAACCCTAACCCTCTTGCTAAGGCACCTTAAGTGAAGAGCTTGACCTAATTTCTGGATAGCCTAGTGTGCCCTAGCCTAGCACACCTCTTGGTACTCTTAGCAATTCAAGACATCAAGTTTGAGTTTTTGGTCAAATTCAAAGGTTGACCAAGTCAAATTCAAAGGTTGGCCCAATCAAAGTAGTCATGACTTACTCTATGAAGTCATAAAACAAGTTAGAAGGGGATTATAACTTCAGAGAATGGAAGACAAGGATTGACCTCATCCTTCCCAAGAATAAAGTGATGGATATCCTAAAAGGAAAGATCATGGAGCAAAGTTATGGAAGTAACTAAGAGGCTCCAACCCATACAAGACAAGGCATATCAATTGTTTACAGAGGTAGAAGGCCAAGGAGTAGAGCTAGAGCAGGTTGTCACTACAGCTGAACAGGGTCTAGAGGGACCCATCAACGATGCAGTCATCCAAGAGTTCGTTGAATAGGAGGCCATAACACAACAACAAGTCGAAGCAACTCAACCCAATCTCGAGGCATTTGAAGCAGCACTAGTCAGACCAAAGTGACTCGGGACGAGTTGCATGTGAGTGTTGGGGGCTTGTTGGCCCTTGACCAAGTTTTGGGAGATCCTTAGTCAAGTTAACCTATTTTGGACTTCGACAGCCTATCGAAGACGGAGACAAAGCAAAGATCGCAGGATATCGACCCCTTTTTGGGTCCTTTTTGGGATTTGGGAATATGTAATGGGTATGGGATGTTGGCCCATGGGTTTACCCATGTTTAGGCCTATTTTGTAAAGTATAAATAGATGTCTAAACAATGTAAGAAGGGGCATCTATGTGATGTAAGGCCGATAAACTAAGTGCTAAGTGCAAGTATGGTTTGTAGATGCTCTGTGCATATTGTGAGAAACTTATAGAGCTAAGTGCAAGTGGTTGTAACAGACTATGAAAGGCTTTGTGCTAGACCTAGCTCAGGGAAGGAGGATCTGGCGAGGTGTGCGCAGATCTCCTGTCCTATGCGGAGTAGGGTTTTTGTGGCTCTGTTCATGTAGATGACTAATTGAAGCTAATAAAGAAGAAGATTTGGTGGGCGTATCCCCAGGGTGGGGGTGAACCACGTAAATACTGTGTTATTCTTCTCTGTGCAATGATCTGATGTATTTATGCGTTATTTGCTAAGTGCTTGATATAGATAGATAGATAGATCTGTTTATGCTTTGTGCTTATGATGAATTTGGATGTTATATCTGATATAGGTGAATGTGCTTAGTGCTTGAATATGCCAGATATGATCCATTTATTTATGCTAAGTGCTTAAATACATTAGATCTAGGTGAATGTTGCGAGGCTTTGTTTTATCTGCGAAGTAGATATTGGTTAAATAATGATGAACTAACGGTGCTAAGTGCTCTATCAAGTATTATAATCACAGATTTGTGTTCCCACTAAGGTTGCATACACCTGAGTCCTGCAACCACCCTTTCCTCTACCTCAGGTGAGACTTCATCTACTTCGCAGGTGTTGCTGAAAGGGCCGCTAGTTAGGGTTTTGTTGGTGCATTGTTGTATAATTGAACCCTGGGTCTGCCCCTGTGTCAACATTGCATGACAATATTGAGATATTGTCTATGATGAAATGAGCACAACTATTTTTCTAACAAAACAAACTCAACAAGTTTATTGGGTGTCTTGATAACTGGATTATCCCCTAGGATCACTCTCACCAATTCTTACTAGGTTATTTATTGACACTTTCAGTCTAGAACTAAATCACCATTTAAAAATCCTCAACATCTATATTCCATTCATTGACAAGGAATCATATTGGAACAAAACCATTGGCTTGAGCTAAGTGTTGGATGAAAGTCTTATTCTAGGAGACGAATTAAACTTTATTGTCAATAAATACAAGATATGGGGTGTCCAAGGATGAGAGAATAAACTCTTGAACTTCTTCTCAGAGAAATTCAAATAACTGAACTAGTGGTACTAAAACCCACTTAGTATAATAACCAAAAACGAGATGAAGACTTACTAGTACCTTGTAGAGGAATAAGATTTTCTTCCCAGAAGGAGGCCAATGTATTGTGCTGAGTCTCTGACAACTCTAGGTCACCAATTAATTTGTTTAGCTATGTAGCTAGTCCCGCCTTCTGTGTGGGGTCGCTAGAGTTTGGAATTGCATGCTTCTCCTGGATCGGTTCAAATGTTCCATAACTTTTCCCTTGAGGGGAAAGGACTCATCATTATTTGTAGGTATTGGAGCAGCCGATGAAGCTTTTTCCCTAGAGAGAGACTTTGGATGTGAAGATTACAAGGGGTCACGAGCAATAGGCTGACTAATATTTTGAAATCCCAGCTCTCATTCTGCATGCATATGTCCC
This sequence comes from Picea mariana, assembly GCA_032191745.1. NCBI lineage: Eukaryota > Viridiplantae > Streptophyta > Pinopsida > Pinales > Pinaceae > Picea > Picea mariana. Next base: position 53,433 of record JASDQU010586870.1, on the reverse strand, counting down.
ACCTAGTGGAAGTGAGCACATCTGAAAGGAAGGTGGAGATAATCCAATTGCCGTGTGTATGTATTATCCCCTAAAACAATATCCATCGATTCATATAAACCATTTCTGGGATTAACATCAGCCATAATTTGTGCTATTGAGTGGTAGTTGGATGTTTATATCTCTTATCAATAGTGATATAGTTACCCAGAAGCTTATCAATGGAACAAAACCCCTCGTCCGAATAGAACTCGATAGGTAGATTCAATAACTTGATCCATAGTGGGATACTAGAGAGGCTCTCCTCAAGGGCATTGAAGAGTGGATGCCACGACTTTGAGAAAAAGAGGTGTCGATCCCAATACCATTTCCTAGAAAGGATTGCTTCAACGTTTGCTTTACTATGAAAAATGATTCCCATCCAACCTCGAGAGAGAAGGTGGTAGATCGAAAAATATCCCATGGATGGATGCCATTCCTTTTCCATCTAAGATAATACTGTATTATATGCCATACACCTTCCCACTAATTTACCGATGATGGATCGACCATGTAACTCGAAGATTTGTGAAACCTGTAAATCCTTGCCCACTACCAGGGCAACTTGACCCCCTCAAAATTTTATTGTTTGCGTGCATTTTTCTTTCCATGCAAGCGAAACTCATCAATTAAACCTGTCTTTAAATTTGGGGATGGGAAGTTAACTGAGGATTCGACCCAAATCCTTTTCTTCTCTAATTTTTTTTATCAAACTTTGTGGGAGCGAGAGATTTGCATGTCGAAGGTGGTCTAGGTGAGGGAGAGGAACTGTACTTAGTTGCTTTGCATGAGTCTCCTTGTGAACAACTATGTTGATAAAGGACCTTGAGATCAGAGGGTGTTGCCGTAGTACTCAAGGAGATGTGGTGGCCAATTGGTAGAGATTTCCCCTAGTCGATGACTGACAAATGTAGCTTTGAGTCGCTTCCCAACTCGTGTGGGTCACCGTCGGAAGTTAATGTGGCTGTAGAGATGATCGATTTTGGAGAGGAAAATATATTCGACTTTGACTACAGATCGTCAGAGTAATCTACTAACGAGCCATATCCTTTCATCGTTTTTTGTGCTAGTGGCCATGCATGGAGGCATGCATCCAACTAAACCTTAGAACGAGTGTAGCTAGTCTTAATGGACGTTAACCATCACCATCATTATATTTTTATAAATTATATCATAAAGATTAATTGTTTAATTTAATAGTAGGGAATGAATAGTTTCACATTATTTTGTTTTTTTTTAAATGATTGACAATAGTTATAAGAATTTTGGAAGTAAAAATTGTATATAAAAAAATATTAATGTTGTGTATTTTTTATCATAAAAATATAATTATAGACACTTTGTTAAAATTATAATTTTATATAAATAAAATTATTGATTTTAGTATAAAATGGATTTTACTACACCTCTACCCTTCCCATTATTTTGTGGTCTTAAAAATCATCAATTAAAAATCCATAGTCACCTCCATATCCTAAAATCATCAATTAGAAATCCATAGTCACTTCCAAGATCTCTTTACATTCACACTAACTAACTTATACACTAATCGAGACTTCATGACCAATATAAAAAATATCTATTTTCCTTGTTGTTGGAAAATACATCAATTAAAAACCCATACTCACCTCCATGTTCTGCGGTGGTCGCTGAGAGGGGGACGGTTTGGGTAATTTGCCTGTCCAAACTGTTCCACAGGAAGATTTTTCTTCGGTGGGTAAGGAAGGCATGGTGCTTGCACCCTTCGTATAATTAGATGGTGTAGGGAGGGACTGGGAGGACTAGGTGGATTTTCTAGACGTTGGGGGAAAGGACCCGTGTAATGGTTCAGGGAAGGAGGTTGGTGAGACGGGGAAGGGGATGAATCCCTCTATATATGATATGCGCATTCGAGGTCTGGAGGTGATTTCGAAAGTGCACCATTTGAGTAGGGGGAACGTGTTGATGGAACTGAAGTTCCCGCCCGAGGATGTCTCGGTGGCAGGTAAAATTAGTACGCTACTACTAAGAGACGGATTGGGAATTAAGGGCCGTAGTGCTGGGATCTCAGAAGAAATTTTTAAAAGCTCGGTAAAGGATATGCTTTTGGATTCAGAGAGTTTTCATGCAGAAGGGGGTGATGGGCTGAGAGAGACAATTGGGGGAGGATCAAAACCCTCTGTGGGGGCTGACCAAGTACACTGTTCTGAGAATGATTTATCAATAGTTATCTTGGTCCCTACATATAGGGATATTTTGAATAAGGAGCCCTTACCAAAATTCACAAAGGGGGGAGCACGAGCCTCAAAGGGGTGTGAAGAAGTCCTACGAAGGACTCACAAAGCCTCAGTTTTATTCCAATTCGTTGGGAGAATGTTCTTTGGTGAAAGGGGTTGTGGTAGGGGGATTGGAGAAGTATTTTTCTCCACTCCAGACATGAAGTGCGAGAAAGATAAGGAAAGAGGAGGTGCTTATTGGTACTTCTTACTCCTCAATGGTAGACAGTCAGAGGGCACTTAGAGCTCAAAAATCCCTAGCCAGAGTTAAGAAATGATTGTGGCTTCTTTGAATATCAGAGGAGTAGGGGGAAACTCAAAGCTATTATCCCTTAAGAATTTTTTAGAATTAATTAAGCCTGATATTTTGCTCGTACAAGAAACTATGGTCTGCAGTACTAAAGCCATATATTTGTTTGCAAAGCTACTTCCTCATTGGTCCTTCTGTGGGGTGTGTAGAGACCGTATTAATTTAAGTCTATTAAATCCATAAATTGAAACAGTAAACTTCTACTTCTACGTAGAAAACTCAGTAATTTCTTTTAATTCAACATATATGCATGTTATCTTAATTAATGAACAACAATTTCATAACAGGATAAAAATTACTTAACAGAATAATACAAATTTACCTCTTCCTGATGCTAATTTCTTCCTTGACCCGGTTGTCCAGCCTGCTGCTTTGTTGTTGCCTCATGCACTGACCAACTCTGCCCAAACCGTGTTTCCTCCCTGCTAGCTAGAAGCAGCCTATCCGGCTTCCTAGCTCCAGGATACCGTAAGGCTATCCTGGCCCCCATGCCCAAAACCCCCAACAAACCGGTGCCCCCTGCTCTGGTTCACCAAAAACCCATCAAACAAACTCCTCACCCCCCTCCAATAATCCTTGCTCTTCCCCCAAAATAATGCCTTCTTCCCGTAAGACTCCTCCTGTCATATCCCCCCTTCACCGACCCTTTCCTCCTCATTAATTTCCTTATCCATACATTCATTATCTTATCCTCTTAGTTAATGTCTTATCCTATTATTTAATGTTTCTTATCCTTATATTTATTGTTTCTTATCCCCCCCGTATACGTAAATCATTTAATTTAAACAATTAAATTTATTAACCCTCTTAAATTTATTACCCATGTCATTGAATGTAATAGGTAATTAATTAATTAATTAATTAATCAAAATTATAACATTTAATTAATTAATAAATATTTAATTAATATTATTATGCCAATCTTTGTTTAGTTAAAACCATGTTAGGCCAATTAATTACCTAATTAATTTTTACTTAATAATCCCTAAGTATATATTCAACTAGGGTTGTTACATACACCCACCCTTCAGGAAACTTCGTCCCGAAGTTAAGGTATCTTATGGTACAAAGGAAAAGAAACATGGTTCACACATTCATAATAATTAACCGACATTATCAGTAAGTAAGTCAAGAAAACTCATACATACTAGTGTATATGTACAAGAAATGCATGTGTAGCTAGTACATACAAGTCCCGTGCATGTACTAATAATAAAAAACTATCATCCTTTAGTAATTTATGTATGCATCCAATCCAATCAACAAGACTAGTCTT
>JASDQU010586870.1:10325-28489 GCA_032191745.1 Picea mariana | reverse complement strand
CCCCTCCTTAGTAATCCCCCATATAGTGTTTAACTGCTTCCTGGAGCTAGCATATGCATGGAAAAACTTTGTATTTCTATCCCCTATTGCCAACCAGTTAATTCTGCTTTTTTGCCTCCAGGTTTCCTCTTCCTGCCTCAATAATACCAATTTCCTCTGTTCCATTTTTGCAATTTGCTTCTTATCCTCCTCCTTAACAAAACCTCTTGGATGGCTAGAATACAACAGATCCAAATCACCTTCCAGGTTTACTAATTCTTCCCTTCCTTCCTTCTTTTTAACTCTCTCCAATTTAGACACCAGTTCCTTCATTCTTTTCAGTTTTTTAACCAAAGAATCCATCGGATTTGTAGGTTCCAAACCTGCTAGCCTGACCCATTTTGCTTTGACAAACTTTACAAAGTTTGGATCTTCCAGCCAGACCTAATTAAACTTAAAAGGGAACATGAATTTATTATTTTCCAGTTCTTAATGGAGGACCACCGGAAAATGATCAAAGATTTTTATATTGCAAATCTGTGATCTATACGTCATTCCTGCAAGCAAGAGATCTTCAGAAAGTAGAAATCGATCCAGTCATTTGGCTATATAGTCCATACCTCCTCTACCATTCATCCAAGTAGGTAGAACTTTAATAGGCTCAACATCCACTAGCCCTTCCTCTTCTATCATCTGACTGAAAAATTGTTGCAAAGGATCTGCTCTGGCATGTGCTCCCCACACTTCTCTACAGGAGGTAGTGAAATTTAAATCACCTCCCAAAATCAAATTCTGACCTTTAAGAATACCATCTCTCTTTAAGACTTTCTAGAAAGCCTCTCTATCCGAATACGGGCCATAGAAATTTATCACCTTCAAATTTCTATCCAAATCTTTTATTGTCCCTTCCAGTAAGATACCTACAGGAGTCAGGAAAGTCGAAAAGTCAACTTTCCTTGGGTTCCACGCAGTTAAAATCCCCCCAGAAAGGCCTAGTGAATCCACCCCACAGACGGACCAATGAGGAAGTAGCTTTGCAAACAAATATCTTTCTTTAGTAGTGCAAACCATAGTTTCTTGTACAAGCAAAATATCAGGCTTAGTTAATTCTAAAAAATTCTTAAGGGATAATAGCTTTGAGTTTCCCCCTACTCCTCTGATATTCAAAGAGGCCACAATCATTTCTTAACCCTGGCTAGGGCTTTTTGAGCTCTAAGCGCCCTCTGACCATCTACCATTGAGGAGTAAGAAGTACCAACAAGCACCTCCTCTCTCCTTGGCTTTCTCGCACTTCATGTCTGGAGTGGAGAAAAATACTTCTCCAATCCCCCTACCACAGCCCCTTTCACCAAAGAGCATTCTCCCAACGAACTGGCATAAAACTGAGGCTTTGTGAGTCCTTCGCAGGACTTCTTCACACCCCTTTGAGGCTCGGGCTCCCCCCTTTGCGAATATTGGTAAGGGGTCCTTATTCAAAATATCCCTATATGTAGGGACCAAGATAACTATTTATAAATCGTTCTCAGAACAGTGTACCTGGTCAGCCCCCACAGGGGTTTTGATCCTCCCCCAATCGTCTCTCTCGTCCCATCACCCCCTTCTGCATGCAAACCCTCTAAATCCAAAAGCATATCCTTTACCGAGCTTTTAAAAATTTCTTCTGAGATCCCAGCACTACAGCCCTTAATCCTCAATCCGTCTCTTAGTAGCAGCGTACTAATTTTACCTGCCACCGAGACATCCTGGGGCGGGAACTTTAGTTCCATCAACACGTTCCCCCTACTCAAATGGCGCACTTTCGAAATCACCTCCAGACCTCCAATGTGCATATCATATATAGAGGGATTTATCCCTTTCCCCGTCTCCCCAACCTCCTTCCCCGAACCATTACACGGGTCCTTTCCCCCGACGTATGGAAAATCCACCCAGTCCTCCCGGTCCCTCCCTAAGCCATCTAATTATACGAAGGGTGCAAGCACCGTGCCTTCCTTACCCGCCGAAGAAAAATCTTCCTGTGTAATAGTTCGGACAGGCGAATTACCCAAACCGTCCCCCTCTCGGCGACCACCGCAGAACATGGAGGTGAGTATGGGTTTTTAATTGATTTTTTTTCCAACAAGAAGGAAAATAGATATTTTTTATATTAGTCATGAAGTCTCGATTAGTGTATAAGTTAGTTAGTGTGAATGTAAAGAGATCTTGGAAGTGACTATGGATTTCTAATTTATGATTTTTAGGATATGGAGGTGACTATGGATTTTTAATTGATGATTTTTAAGACCACAAAATAATGGGAAGGGTAGAGGTGTAGTAAAATCCATTTTATACTAAAATCAATAATTTTATTTATATAAAATTATAATTTTAAGAAAGAGTCTACAATTATATTTTTATTTTTATGATAAAAAATAAGAAAACATAAAAAATATACAACATTAATATTTTTTTATATACAATTTTTACTTCCAAATTTCTTATAACTATTGTCAATCATTTAAAAAAAACAAAATAATGTGAAACTATTCATTCCCTACTATTAAATTAAACAATTAATCTTTATGATATAATTTATAAAAATATAATGATGGTGGTGGTTAACGTCCATTAAGACTAGCTACACTCGTTTTGAGGTTTAGTTGGATGCATGCCTCCATGCATGGCCACTAGCACAAAGAACGATGAAAGGATATGGCTTGTTAGAAGATTACTCTGACAATCTGTAGTCAAAGTCAGATATATTTTCCTCTCCAAAATCGATCATCTCTACAGCCACATTAACTCCTGACGGTGACCCACACGAGTTGGGAAGCGACTCGAAGCTACAGTTGTCAGTCATCAGCTAGGGGAAATCTCTACCAATTGGCCACCACATCTCCTTGAGTACTACGGCGACACCCTCTGATCTCAAGGTCATTTATTGACATAGTTGTTCACAAGGAGACTCATGCAAAGCAACTAAGTCCAGTTCCTCTCCCTCACCTAGACCACCTTCAACATGCAAATCTCTCACTCCCACAAAGTTTGATAAAAAAAAATTAGAGAAGAAAAGGATTTGGGTCGAATCCTCAATTAACTTCCCATCCCCTGATTTATAGACAGGTTTAATTGATGAGTTTCGCTTGCATGGAAAGAAAAATGCACGCAAACAATAAAATCTCAAGGGGGTTAAGTTGCCCTGGTAGTGGGCGAGGATTTACAGGTTTCACAAATCGTCGAGTTACATGGTCGATCCATCATCGGTAAATTAGTGGGAAGGCGTATGGCATATAATACAGTATTATCTTAGATGGAAAAGGAATGGCATCCATCCTTGGGATATTTTTCGATCTGCCACCTTCTCTCTCGAGGTTGGATGGGAATCATTTTTCATAGTAAAGCAGACGTTGAAGCAATCCTTTCTAGGAAATGGTATTGGGATCGACACCTCTTTTGCTCAAAGTCGTGGCATCCACACTTCGATGCCCTTGAGGAGAGCCTCTCCAGTATCACATTATGGATCAAGTTATTGAATCTACCTATCGAGTTCTATTCGGACGAGGGGTTTTGTTCCATTTACAAGCTTCTGGGTAACTATATCACTATTGATAAGAGATATAAAACATCCAACTACCACTCAGTAACACAAATTATGGTTGATGTTAATCCCAGAAATGGATTATATGAATCGATGGATATTGTTTTAGGGAATAATACATACACACAACAATTGGATTATCTCCACCTTCCTTTCAGATGTGCTCACTTCCACTAGGTGGGACATATGCATGCAGAATGAGAGTTGGGATTTCAAAATATTAGTCAGCCTATTGCTCGTGACCCCTTGTAATCTTCACATCCAAAGTCTCTCTCTAGGGAAAAAGCTTCATCGGCTACTCCATTACCTACAAATAATGATGAGTCCTTTCCTCTCAAGGGAAAAGTTATGGAACATTTGGAACCGATCCAGGAGAAGCATGCAATGTCAAACTCCAGCGACCCCACACAGAAGGTGGGACTATCTATAGAGCTAAACAAATTAACTAGTGACCTAGAGTTGTCGGATACTCAACACAATACATTGGCCTCCTTCTGGGAAGAAACTCTTATTCCTCTACAAGGTACTAGTAAGTCTTCAACTCCTTTTTGGTTATTATACCAAGTGGGTTTCAATACCACTAGTTCAATTATTTGAATTTCTCTGAGAAGAAGTTCAAGAGTTTATCCTCTCATCCCTAGACACCCCATATCTTGTATTTATTGACAATAAAGTTTAATTTGCCTACTAGAATAAGACTTTCATCCAACACTTAGCTCAAGCCAAGGGTTTTGTTCCAATATGATTCCTTGTCAATGAATGGACTATAGATGTTGAGGATTTTTAAAAGGTGATTTAGTTCTAGACTGGAAGTGTCAGTAAATAACCCAGTAGGAATTGGTGAGAATGATCCTAGGGGATAATCCAGTTATCAAGACACCCAATAAACTTGTTGATTCTGTTTTGTTAGAAAAACAGTTGTGCTCATTTCATCATAGACAATATCTCAATATTGTTACCCAATGTTGGCACGGGGGCAGACCCAGGATTCAATGCTACAACAACGCACCAAAAAAACCCTAACTATCAGCCCTTTCGGCAATACCTGCGAAGTAGATGAAGTCTCACCCGAGGTAGAGGCAAGGGTGGTTGCAGGACTCAAGTGTCTGCAACCTTAGTTGGGACACAGATATGTGATTATAATACTTAATAGAGCACTTAGCACCGTTAGTTCATCATTATTTAACCAATATCTACTTCGCAGATAAAATAGAGCCTCGCAACATTCACCTAGATCTAATGTATTTAAGCACTTAGCATAAATAAATGGATCATATCTGGCATATTCAAGCACTAAGCACATTCACCTATATTAGATATAACATCCAGATTCATCATAAGCACAAAGAATAAACAGATCTATCTATCTATCTATATCAAGCACTTAGCAAATAACGCATAAATACATCAGATCATCGCACAGAGAAGAATAAATAAGTATTTACGTGGTTCACCCCCACCCTGGGCTACGCCCACCAAATATTCTTCTTTATTAGCTTCAATTAGTCATCTACATGCACAAAGCCACAAAAACCCTATTCCGCATAGGATAGGAGATCTGTGTGCACCTCGCTAGATCCTCCTTCCCCACGCTAGGTCTAGCACAAAGCCTTTCACAGTCTGTTACAACCACTTGCACTTAGCTCTATAAGTTTCTCACAATATGCACAGAGCATCTACAAACCATACTTGCACTTAGCACTTAGCTTATCGGCCTTACATCACATAGATGCCCCTTCTTACATTGCATAGACATCTATTTATACTTTACAAAATAGGCCTAAACATGGGTAAACCCATGGGCCGACATCCCATACCCATTACATATTCCCAAATCCCAAAAAGGGGCCGAGATCCCGCGATCTTTGCTTCGTCTTGCGCTCCGTCTTCGACAAGCTGTCGAAGTCCAAAATAGGTCAACTTGACCAGGGATCTCCCAAAACTTGGTCAAGGGTCAACAGGCCCCTAACACTCACATGCGACTCGTCCAGAGTCACTTTGGTCTGACTAGTTCTGCTTTGAACACCTTGAGCTTAGGTTGAGTTGCTTCGAATTGTTGTTGTGTTATGGCCTCTTGTTCAATGAACTCTTGGATGACTGCATCATTGATGGGTCCCTCTAGACCCCGTTCAGCTGTAGTGACAACCTGCTTTAGCTCTACTCCTTGGTCTTCTACCTCTGTAAACAATTGATAGGCCTTGTCTTGTATGGGTTGGAGCCTCTGAGTTACTTCCATAACTCTGCTCTGGATAGTATGGATCTGTTGTTGTGCAGTGCGTTGCTCTTGGGAGCACTTCATTCTTTCCACAGCTGACAGGGACTTCAGCTGTGCCTGTATCTTTTTGGCTTGATACTTCACCTCTTGGAGCTGCAACTTCAGTGCCTTCAGTTCTGGGTTCTCCATGAGTTGTTCATAGGTCTGGGCACTGCGATCAGTGAGTTTCTTACATTCCAGTGTAAGAGCCTTTAGTCCTTCAACTGCACCCCGGGCGGTTTCTTCCCTTTGGTCTCGTACATCTTGTGGGGTCTTAGGTACAGTGCGTAGCTCCAAATATGTTATGCATTGTTGTAGCTGCTAGATGGCTTCTGCGAGCTAGTTCACCTTTTGTGTAACTCGGTCTTTTGCCTTGATTTCTAAGACTATCACAAAGTGAAGTGCTCTGTTGACCGCTTCTTTTACTTCGAGTTGCTCTGCGAGCAATTGTTCCTTTTCTTGTTGTAGCTGTGCTTTTTCTTCATCAAACTTTGCTTGGAGAGCAAGATTTTCATGTTCTGCATCACTACGTTTCTCTACGAGTACTCCTTGTACTTGTGCTAAAGCCTGGGTGGCTTGCTCTATTTCTTCCTGTGCTAATCGAAGGCGAGCTTCGACTGTATCGGCTAGGCGGTGGAGTTGACCTGGATCATTTCCCAATTCTAGCTCTCTCAGCGCAGTGGAGACTACGCAGCTGGACTATAGGGTCTATTGTACCCCTCGGAGTTCATTCTTAATTCAGTCATACATCTCCTCTTTATTTGCATCTTGTTTCTTTGTTATTTCCATCGAAGCATCTTGTAGGGCTGCTATGAGGAAGTCAAAGTCATCGGAGGTGAGGACGGTCTACATCTTGGTCATGGTGGCCTTCGATTTCTTCTGGGAGGAAGGTTTCAGAGGCAAACCTTTCCTCTTGTTCAGGGGATCAACCTCGTCTCCTTGCTTCAGTTTGACTTCTTTGTCATCTAACTCTTCGCCATCACCTCCTCGCTCTGGTGATATGGAAGCAGTTTTTACGGATGGGTTGTCTAATTCTTGGACCTCTTCGGTCTTCTTTGTCCTACTAGGTCCGGGTGTATCCTGCGCAGTTTCTAGGTTGTCAATGTCGAATATCTCCGCAGGGTCTGCTGGGATAAGGAGGTTCACTGACCAGTCCTTAGTGATCTCTTCCAAGTCCTCCTCCGTCAGCTTGTAGTATGATTGAAGTTGTTGCTTGTGTTCGTCGGTGTGCGCTGTGATGTAAATAAAATGTCGATAGGTGTTGAACTTCATTAAGGGCCTGAACCGGTGTAGAGTGTTCGGAGTCATGTGAGGCTTGGACTAGATGGCTATCTTCAGTTGATTGTAGTAGGTATGAAAAACAACATTTGATAGCCACTGTTTATTCATATCGCTTGAATACCATAGTGTACTGAACTTCACAGCCAGTAGTTCAAATGGCTCGATGTCTGAGAAGGTCGTACCTTCCGACATATCCCAAGAAATAAAAGATATCGGGATCAAGAGCCAGCTGAAATGAAATTCATATCCTTGATCTTGTGCTTCTCTGTAGTCGAGTTCCTACTGGTTCACCGGGTACTTCACCCAGTTCATCTGAAGGCCTTCCACGCACTTCCCTACGAGGTTGACTACAAAACCAGTGACTTGGGTAGGTCGGTTATTTCATACTAACTTCCCTACAATCAACTGATAGGAGAGGTGCATTGTGCCACTCTGGATAGAAGCCACCTTGTAGCCTTGCGTGCCCTTCTTGACATCACCATAAGTGTCCTTGATCTTCTATGCTAGAGCGTGATCCATGGTTTTTCCAGGGTAAAACTCTTGTGGATCAGGTCCTTGCATACTCAACCCTGTGATCTAATTGATCAGCTTCGGATCAACTGTTATACAGTAGTTTAGCCACAAATAGTCGCCATGGTAACAAGACAACAACAATTTGACACATGCATTCACCTCCTGGTGTCTTATGAAGTGGGGAATCTTCATGATGTTCAGCAGGGTAGACTGCACGAGGTTCATAGTCCACGACTAGGGGATTATCTTCGAATTATTCCCCTTAGTTCTGGTTAGGTACTTATGTGGGGCGAGCATGCTATAGACTTTTCGATCTCCAAGGTTGAAGTCGTTAAACTTCAACGCTGCAATCTTATCTTGGTCTGCTCGAACTGCACGTATCCCCTTCAGGAGGTACACCGTAAGCAAGGTGTATTCGAATTCTTTGGGCAAGCTGTCTCAATTTACTGCTCCACTCAGAGGTGGTATATAGGCAGGTAATATGGTCGGGATCAATTTGGCATTCACTAGATCATCCATGTGCTTGGTTCGCTTTTCATCTGATGGACGGGATGGTTCGGCTCCACGAGTAGTGGATGGAGAGGCTGGCAGTCCTCTCATCGATGATGATTTTACACCTATAGACATTGACATAACTCTTTCAGTCATGAGGTCGATCAGAACTTCTTTAACAACTTTCTCTACAACGCTCAAATCGTCAAACATACACACTCAGGTTTAACAATCTCGGGTTCGGGGAGTAAATTAGACACAGTAATGGGATAGAGAGAAAGAGCATGATGATCACTGTGCAAAATCAACTTAGTTTGTGGGATCAGACTGTTAGTTGGAAAAAGTGTTCTCGGTGCATGGCATGATGGGATAAATAGGTAACTCGACAATGGGTAGCTTGCAACAGTTATGAAGCCTTCATTAACTCTGTTCTGTCCATTATGGCGTGGTCCCAACGGTCGAGTGGCGAGCTATCTGTCCATAAATGTATTTCTACCCATTCAGAGCGTTGGTCTAATGGTTATAATGTTTCCAATGGCTCTATTGCTTCACCATGGCGAAGTGCCATGTGTCGTTGTTCTGATATCCGGTGAAGCTCCAATTTTGGAAATTTTCCTTTGGCAAGGTTTCCTCTAGAACCTTCTGCAACCTGTCGATCTTAGCTCTCTTCTTACTTAGATTTATATCCTTCTTCCCAGTGAGCTTCATCTCGGTATGAATTTTTTCGTTCTGATTCTTACCTTCTTTTGGCATAGTCACTTCGTGTTGTTGAGATTCTTTCCTAATATTTGAGGGTGATCCTTCTTCTTTATCTGAAATAGGTACTTCAATCTTCTGTGGGTATTCTAGTGTTCTTGCAACTTCGACATCGGGGTCTCTGGTGTTAAATAGCTTTGATCTGTTCTTATGTTCTTCAATCAAGTGTGCGATCCTTCTAGTCGTGAATTCTTTTAACTTTTACTTCTTCTGCTCTAAAAATTCTTCTTCTTCTTGCCTTCTGGCCTAATCTCTTTCAATCCAAGATTTTCCTAGTAGCATGGTAAATGGGGCATTTTTCTCAATAAATTTAATAATCTCAAAATATTTCTCTGTCAAAGTTCCATTGGCATTCATAGGTATCCGAGTGAGCTTTCCACATAGTTTTATCATCTTTCCTTTGAATAGTCCTATTCCTCTTAGTGAAGGAACCATAGCAGGCCTCCCTATAGCTTCCCATGTTCTCTCTGTCATGATATTCAACTATGTTTCCTCATCTAGAAATGTCGAAGTCTCCTATTCTCGCTTCAAGGCATTCTTTTTCTTTGAAGATCTCTGATAATCTAACATGTCGGTGGTCATTCAGGGTTTCTTTCATCTGTAGCAATACTTCCTCTAATTCTTTCTGGGGTTCTATCATAATATTAGTTTCTGGATCTGTCCTAGGGTTTTCTTGTATCATGTTCATTTCTTCAAGCTTAGCAATCATTCTAGGACACTCCAATACTTCATGGTCCATAGCTTTACAACAAAGACAACTAGGTCTTTTCCTAGGGAATTCCTTAGAAAGATGTCACAGTCTTCTGCAACTGTAACAGAGGGTTAATCCTCTCTTTCTTTTAAATGATCCCCGTCCTTTCCTGTACTGCACGCTAGGATCATGGTAGCTAACCTACAAACATTTCTTTCTAGGGTCCTGCATACACTTATTAGTCCAAACATTCTTTCTATGCATAGGTATAACATATTTTTCACTATTCTCATCAGATCTACTCATATCAAATCTTCTTTCATCTATTAATACCCCAATTTTCAAGCTAGGATAGAATCTATCAAACATACCTAGATTCATATTGTTGAAACAAAAATTTCCACTTATCTTACTTCTACAGAGCACAAAGCTTTCTGATCTAGAACTTTTCAATATTCTTACCTTTATCATAGCACAGAGCTTTCAGATCTTACCTCTTTTAATCAAAAAGTCTCACTTTTACCTTTCCTAGAGCATAAAGCTTTCAGATCTTACCTCTTTTCTTCATATCGGATTTCTTTTCCTTAGCACAAATCTTGTCAAACTAAGTAGAGTACTATGCACTAGAGCAACAGATCTACGCATAGAGCTTTCACAATTTCAGGTCAGATCTTTGCACATAGTTTCTTCTTCCTCAGTTCCCAGTAATCACAGTTTCAGGTCTCGGCAACAGAACCATTTGTTGGCATAGGGGAAGACCCAGGGTTCAACGCTACAACAACACACCAACAAAACCCTAACTACCGGCCCTTTCGGTAACACCTGAGAAGCATATGAAGTCTCACCCGAGGTAGAGGCACGGGTGGTTGCAAGACTCAAGTGTCTGAGACCTTAGTTGAGACATAGATCTATGATTATAATACTTAATAGAGCACTTAGCACCGTTAGTTCATCATTATTTAACCAATATCTACTTTGCAGATAAAACAGAGCATTGCAACATTCACCCAGATCTAATGTATTTAAGAACTTAGCATAAATAAATGGATCAGATCTGGAAAATTCAAGCACTAAGCACATTCACCTATATCATATCTAACATCCAGATTCATCATAAGCACAAAGCATAAATAGATCTATCTATCTATCTATATCAAGCACTTAGCAAATAACGCATAAATACATCATATCACCGCACAGAGTAGAATAACATAGTATTTACATGGTTCACCCCCACCTTGGGGCTACGTCCACCAACTCTTCTTCTTTATTAGCTTCAATCAGTCACCTACATGCATAGAGCCACAAAAACCCTACTCTACATAGGACAGGAGATCTGCATGCACTTCGTCAGATCCTCCTTCCCCGAGCTAGGTCTAGCACAAAGCCTTTCACAGTCTGTTACAACCACTTGCACTTAGCTCTACAAGTTTCTCGCAATATGCATAGAGCATATACAAACCATACTTGCACTTAGCACTTAGGTTATCAGCCTTACATCACATAGATGCCCCTTCTTACATTGCTTATACATCTATTTATACTTTAAAAAATAGGCATGAACATGGGTAAACCCATGGGCCGACATCCCATACCCATTACATATTCCCAAATCCCAAAAAGGACCCAAAAAGGGGCCGAGATCCCACGATCTCTACTTTGTCTTGTGCTCTGTCTTTGATAGGCTGTCGAAGTCCAAAATAGGTCAACTTGACCAAGGATCTCCCAAAACTTGGTCAAGGGACAACACCCAACCATAGGCACAAATGCCACCCCCGAGCACCTTAACCTTGATAGAGAGAATAATTTCATAAGCAAACCCTAGAACCAATAGCCAACCAAGGTAGTGTACCTCTCTCCAGAGATAGCATACCAAACAGAAAGTCCAAACCATAACCAAGAGAAAGTCCAAGCCAAAACCAAAAATGCCAGTTGCAGCAGTTGCAGCTGCAACTCCTCTTGAAACTTGTGCACCACTAGTCTTTAGCAGTTGTGAGAGTAAGAGTGACAAATGAGCTCTAGCACCCTCTTATTTATAGTCCTCCAAGTGACCTAATTGTGTCAACTTCTACTTTTGGAGGCTAATAACTCAATAATAAATATTCTCTTGAGTCGACTTGTCTCCTAGGGTTATTATCCAACGTTTTAGGGTTTCTCTTGCTTCCCAGAATATTCTAGTCTCATCAAGGTTACATGTAGAGGTTAATACCTCTCGCAGCTACCATAATATCAACACTCCTTCCTATCTAGGGAGGTATTAAAGGAAATGGTCTTGAGCACAAATATACCATTCAATAGGTATCATCATCATAGCCACACATACTATCTCATGGTCAAATCATGAGCACCATCATCACTATCAGTATCATCTGATAGCATCAAATGCATCATCTCTCAAAGCCACACTCCATCTGAGTAATCGGGCATGATGTTGAATAAGTCACTCACTCCACAGAGTGATACAAGAATCATTCTTTTAATCTAGACATACGCCCTAGAAGAATGATTGTCCTATACCATTTTCCACAAGGAGAATGTCTTTCCATCATCATACTAACTTTCCATCTAGCTGGAAATCATCTCCAACACTAGTGATAGTCTCCATGGAAATCAAAAAAATTCCATCCAATAGAACGCAACTGTGTTTATCCATATCAGTACACAACTACTACCTAGTTGTACACAACCACTCCTAGTAGCACATGTCTACTAGCTAATGACACACAGTCACTACCAGTGGATCACATCCACCATATTAGCATACAACTATTGTTCAGAGACATACAGTCTCCACAACAATCATATCATTTGATATCAACCTGCATAAAACAATATGATGATAGAAATCAAGTCATTTGGGCCATTCTTCCACTCACATATGTGATATGTGGAAGAGCATATTCCCTCATAAGGTAAAACATCAGCCATGGGCTATCTGGACTATTCTTCCCAAGCATAGAAGAATAATTTTCCATGATTTTTGATCCTCGACCATTCACCTAACTGGGCCATTCCTCTGGTACTAATCACAGTGCAACCTAGAGAAAATGAGTTTTCCCTAGGGAATGTATGTCCCTGATTGTTGAACCCAGACCATTTGCCTAACTAGGCCATTCCTCCAACACTAATCATAGTGCAACCTGGAGAGAATGAGTCTGCCCTAGGGAATGATTATCTAGACCATTTCCTATGGAAATGATTGTCCTGCACCAACCTCCAAAACAAACCATTCTTCAAAACTACTCACAATCGACCATTCTTCGAAACTGATCACTATGGACTATTCTTCGAAACTGCTCACAACTGTGAACTTCGAAATAATGAATTCCCGACAAGGCAGATCATTCTACTTGAACACTACTCAGAGTGACTGCCAAGAAGAATGATTGTTCTAGACCATTTCCCCCACACTGTCCACAAGGGGGATCGTTGTCTATGGTACATCAACAATCTATCAGACCATTTTCATTACGAAAATGATTGTTCAATCTGGACCATTTTCCAAACTGGAAAATTCCTGTCCGTAAGAAAATCTCGAACCACTTTACGGACTAGAAAGAAACTGCCCAACATGGACCATTTTTCAAACTGGAAAATGACTGCCCATAAATCAATAACATATCAGTTCTCCCTCCCAACCTGGGATTAATCACTTCTTTTTTCAATAAGGAAGTCGTCTCCATGAGTCCCAACTTGTCCCTTAAGTACGCAAACTTCTCATCTTGGACAGAGGCTTTACCAAAATATTTGTTATTTGCTCATCTGTGGAGATATACTGGAGAACCACTTCTCCCCTCTAGACTTTATCACAAAGAATATAATGTTTGATCTCATTGTGCTTTGACCTGTCATGGAACATCGGGTTCTCTGAAAAACTTCACATAGCTCTGATCATTATAATATATCATGGTCGAATTCAACACCTGATCAGACGGTCTAGAAACCAACTTGCGGAGCCACATTGCTTCCATACAAGCATCACAAGTTGCAATATACTATGCTTCTGTAGTGTCGAGTGCAATAGAATTGTGTTTCCTGCTAGCCCATGACATCATGGAAAAGCTCAAACTAAAGCATATCCAAGTAGCACTTCTTCTTTCATCGGCACTCCTTGTCCAATCTAAATCGATAAATTCATGCAGTTGTATGCCATAATTTAAACGTCCACAAAACAAATATCCGACTGAGCATTCTCCAAATACATTAACGAGCCAAATTGTTGTTAGAAAAATAGGACCGCGGAGCAATAAAATAAAACAAATGCAAAAACAAAACACAGAAGACACATAATACAAGAGAGACACAGATTTACGTGGTTCACCCAGTGTGGGCTACATCCACCAGAGAAATTTCCAGGTCCTTCCTTTATTACTATCCAACAAATGAAGGGATACAACCTATAGCAAAACCCGCTGTAACTTCCTCTTCTTTCTCTCACAGTCTCCTCTCTCAGAATACAATATTCACCACCATACATAGCCGCAATACATTTCCCTCATAAAAGAGGGTTGCCTTCTAGGGCAAAAAACCCTAACATAATCTCTACCGTTAGATCTGCGACCTTATAATAAACAGTACAGATTTACAGTGAAATTACAATATACTTTTACAAGGCAATTTTTGCTTCAGGGGCTTCGCCCCCGAACCCTCGCTGGGGGCCCGCTTGCCCCCAGACCCCCCAGCCAGGGGGATAGCCCCCCCGGACCCCACAGAGGGGGTACCCCCCCTCTGCACTCCCCCGCGTGGAAGAGTGTACATACTTCTGGGGTGTAAATACTTCATGGGGTGTAAACACGGCTGAAAGCAAGGACCTCTGAATCAGGAAGATAATCAAGCTCCACAACCAACAATTGTCAATACAGAGACAATTCTACTAGATTAGAGTCTCTTCAACTTCTTCAGATCTATTATCATGGGAGTTAGCCATAGATTTGCAATCCATCATCCTCGACTTCTGAGTAAGCATTATGATACACTTTCTCTGTCATAGGAAGTTTTCTCCATGCTTCTATTGTATATGAGATAATCTGCATCAAGTTGCTTGAATCCATAAAAGGTCTTCTTCCATTTGCATACATGGGTCTCTTTCTAGTATCAACTTCTTTCTCAATTTTATTTATTCATAAGTGTTAACACAAGGATCTGTAGGCTATTTCTTAAGAATCAGACAGAAATTGAGGTTTACCCTCAAGAGCATTATGGTGTAAATCATGTGGCATTATGCCCATGATTTCCACAGGGAAAATTAAAAAGGTTGGAGGCCTAAGCAGCTCAAGCACCCTCCCGATGGTTGTCCCACTCACATTCCACTCTCCCTTACACGTCACTTCCTCCCCGCCTATCACACCTCCCTCGTTCCTTGGCCACCTCTGCCTTTCCCTTTCCACTGCAACCTCGTCCCAACCTCCGCTCCCCCAATCTCTTCCTTCCACATGGTCGTCTCTCACTCGTTGGGCCATGCGAGTTTTCGCTAAGCACCTCGCTCCACATCACCCTTGCACATACGCTATCAGAATGTAACCTGCAAATCTCGCATTGGTCACAGACAAAGACCATTCATGGCCTCGAGGCATTAGGATGGACTCACAGAAGTCATTGGCACCATCTGATAACAATTATGGGTGTCATGCCCAGTCCTAATACCAATGAAGACAATTATTGAATATTGTGGGCAGTAGTTGATACCTTGCCTCATTCCATAAATGGAAAACGTTGCAAAGAGAAGCCATGAAGGCACACTTACAATCCGAAGCTTCCTTATGGGCAATTTTTCCTGTAAAGCACATAACTATGCCTGGCTCACATCTGACATAATGAGGTCTACACAACCTAACATAGCGGGCGTCGACTAAAGGCTTTGAAGGCAATGATCTGATCACATTCCTAGTGGTTGCAACATTTTAGTATATATAGGCAGTTTTGATATTTTGTTAAGGTTGAATGGTTGAGTTAGGCTCCCTGCTATTGTAATATTTTTTTGAAAAACACTGGTTCTCTGGTTATGTATTTGTTTTTTGAGACATCTTGGTTAATCTAAGTCATCTTTCTTTCTCCATCTTATTTGCCTCTAATACTGAGAGAGTTCATGAATGATTGATTCACATGAATTGTTGTAACTGTATTATGATGAATGTTTGATTATAGTGTTGTTATAATTTCTTTCAGTTTCCTTTAGATTTGAATTCAAGAGGATCTTGCGTTTCAGTTTTTCCTCCTTAGGCTATTGGAAGACCTAATGTCCACAACATATCTCTACACTCTCCTCACCAAATTCTTCCCTCTATTCACCCTTACTCCAACTTACTGACCGAAGTTGATTCTAGACCTCAATTGCTTATGCATGCTAGTTCAGATTTATGAGTTAGAACATTATTTTCATTGAGTCCTCTCCATTTGACCTCTTAAAACTCAATGACACTTACAGAAACTGATGGGTACTGGGCTTAACTTCTATGTAGTATGAAGGTAATTTCTAGTGCTAACATTTATGGCGTTGTTTTCGGGGAACAAATTGAAGACATTTCCCTGGGATAGAACGACAAAGAAACTCTGATTTTGAAGGTGCATCAGATATCAGTACCATTGAAGATTGCAACTTGCACATGACAACTCCACTGTTTCAGTTTTGGCTCCTAAAGGCAAACATATGAGGTCCACTTCACTGCTACCTCTAGCAACGTATGAAGTTGACCCAGAGGAAATTATCAGAAAGGAAAAGATCGCTAAAAAAAGGTACCTCTACTATTGTACCAAGTTTTTCTGATAATTTGCATAATCCCTCTTTACAAACTCCAGTAATTGTTTATGATTCTCCTATTATAAAAACTGTTGGAGTTTCAAGAAATTTAAGTTTTGGGAGTTTTCCTACCGATTTCTCCCCTCTTATTCTTGGTTTGGAAGGAGAGAGCTTTGACACCCCTTTCTCCCTCGAAGTTGTGAAGTGGAAGGAGAGAGCTTTGACCTTGGAAGACTTTCCTACTCCTCCTCCCAGTAGAGTTGTTGCAGTTACAAAAGGGGAAACCTCTGTTATCTCTAGCCCCTCATCTTTATCTCTTAACGCTCAGCCTTTTCCTTTTTATCCCAGAAGCATAACCCCAATCTCGCATGTCCAAACTCCATCTCCTTCTGGTTCTCCTCCAGTTCACGTCCAAATGGCAGGTGATAATCCTCCTAGGAACAAGATGGCTGAGATATTGGCTGCTAGATACACCCCTCTGGTTTTACCTCAGCCTATGAATGCTCTCCCAGCCATGGACTACCTTAAGTACATGCCCCAGTTCACAGGGGAGGGAGACGTGATTGCAGAAGAGCACCTTCCATCCTTTTATAGATTTGCAGAGATTCAGGCCATCGAAAATGAAGATGTGTGGATGAGAGTTTTTGTATAGAGCCTTGATGGTGATGCTAGGGATTGGTTTAAGGACTTTCCTCCTAGATCTATTGACGGGATTGCTGCTCTAGATGATTCATTCTTAAGAAATTAGGGGAATAAAAAAGATCTCCTTTATTATATTACAGAATTCGGGGCACTTAAGAGAGAAGAAGGGGAATCTATTTCAGACTTCTCGAAAAGATTTAATAAGATGTATAAAAAGATTCCCGCTGAAATTAAACCTACAGAAACCTCCGCCAAGATGACTTATGCTAGTGCTTTTGACCCTGATTTTTGCCTCCTGTTGAGAGAAAGAAGAGCTACCTCCTTARTTCATATGMAAKATGCAACCCTTGAAGYAGAATCCAATATATTGGYGGCTGRYAAGMTTAGGAGTAAGGCTGATAGAGACARAAGAAAGGTKAGKTWTGAAACTTCAACCTCTAGTTCCTCTGCTGCCCACCCTCAAGTTGATGAGCTTACCAAATTAGTAAAATATTTTTCCGCTGAGATGGAGAGGGTAAAACTTGAAGAAATACATACCTATAGAAATACACAAAATATTGATAACAGAGGTAACTTTAGGAGACCTACTAATGCCCCTCAGACCATCCAAAGAGATCAGATAAACAGGGACATAGATGATCAGAAAATCCAAAATCCTCTCCAAAATAACATGATTACTGATGAAGATGAAGAGGAAGAAGATATTGATCCTGAGATCCATTACCTTGGAGATGCCTCTTCATCCCCTCATTTAACTCAGTCTGCATAAAAAGAGGCCCTCATGAGTAATCAATTGAATGAGCTCAGTAAAGGGGAAGAGGCTAGCCACACTCCAAACAGAAAGAAGGGAAATTTGACATCCCTGATCGACCTACCAGAGCAGAAAAACCTGCCAAAGATATTGCAGACCGAAGCAAGGAAAAGAAGGCACAAACCCCCCCACCAGTGATCAAAAGTCATGTTCCAAAAGTGAGAGAAATTCTAAAGTCCCCCTCCTCTTTAACCTTTGAGCATGAAATACAAAAGATTAGAATCCTTGTACCCATTTTAGAGTTGATCAAGCATGAAGACTTCAAAATGTGCCTCTCCAAAATGTTGCAACCCGAACCTTCGTCTCATTCCACAAACTCAGTTAACCTCCAAGATGAAAGGCCAACTGTCATATTAGGGCCTGTGGTGGAGGATAGAGATGAATCCTCCCCTCCCTTCTACACTTCATTGAACATCCATGATAAGGTGTTGCATA
>JASDQU010586869.1:82418-93468 GCA_032191745.1 Picea mariana | reverse complement strand
GATGAACATTGATAAGCCTGGTAAGCCAATGAAAACTATTGAATCACTGTAATAAATTCACAAAAAGAAAAGTTTTATATTTCAGAGTGGTTGGGAGGTGCTAGGGAGGACTATTGTCCTCTGAGTGTCAAGTGGGTGCTTGAACACAGGGAGTTTTAGCTACCATTTAGTAGCAGCCAAAGAAACCAGGGTGGTAGGGTGGTGCTGGGGAGAACATTGGTTCTCTATTATATAGGTTGGTGCCTCTATGACTGGAAGTTGTTGCTTCCATCCAGTTGGTGTTAGAGAAGAGAGGGAGTTGGTACTTCCTTCTAGTGGGTGCTAGAGAAACCAGAGAGTTGGTTCTCTCAGCAAGTAGCAACTTGCAAAACAGAGGTGGTAGCCTCATTATGAGTTGGTTCTCATAAGAATGATAATGTACAAAAAATAATTATCATATAAAGAAGAAGAATTTTTCACCCTTTATGGGTTTCCTCAAGAATATATGTCTCTGTACTATACATATGTGTGATTGATGTTGAATAATCTACTACTTATTTATTGTGACCATGATTGAGAAGTTCTGTAATAAATTTAAAAAATGGATATAATTGTTTAAGCACAGTAACAAATGATTCACGCCCCCTCTCAATTGTCCAACAAAATACGTGTTTACGGATTTACATGAAGTCTTTTTCTATGATTTTCCCCACCTACTGCAAGAGGGGATACTAAGGTTGAAAGATAACCATGTGACAAAACGGATTCGACAGCTAGATTGGACCCCAGTACATATTGAGTTGTTACAACAGGTGAACAACAAATTCACCCGTGCAGTCAAATTTTGGCTCGATAGTATTGTGGAAGGCTTCATCACAGAGTTTGCAGTTGACAAAGTGAAGTCATATAGCACAACAGACCAAGAATTTCTATGTGAACCTCATGGAAGGTACATTCGATCACTCTATACTTCTATTAAAATACTTTTATATAACAAAGGTGTAATGACAATGGAAGCAGACAACTAGACTTCCTTGCGTGCATGTGGGAAGGGGGGAAGCACTGACAGAGGGAGGATAAATGGTCGAAGGTGAGGATAAAGGCATGAAGGAGGAGGAATTCTTTGACCCAATCTTGATGGATGACGACCAACCTGAGTGGATCTTGGCGTCACCAGAAACGATGCTTAGTGGAGTACCCTACCAAAATAAGGTGAATACTAAGAAAAGAGTCGTAGCTGGGAGGGAGGGATTGGCAAGTGATGAAGAAGAGGTAGAGGATCTTCGGGTTTTGGAGTAGATTGAGGAAATCCTGCGTGCAACCTATGAGAGGAAAACAAGAGGCCCAAGAACAGTTGGAGAAGATAGCCATCCTTTCCATATTAATGTCAGTGTGGAACCTATAAACCCATGTGCGACCAATACACCAAAGAGAACACCACCGTTTAGACAACCAAAGTTCAGAGGAAGTCCAATAGAAAGATGTACATCTACCATAGGAGAAACAACTGGAGGAGCTAGTTCAAGCAGTACTAGTCAAATATCTACACCATGCAGCAGAGCTAGCAATTCAGTATTTAGATTGGAAGGACATGACCCCACGATCGGATTACCATAATTTTGAGGAGAAGCAGAAGAAGAACATGAGAAGAATTTGTTTATTTGTGAAAATATCTAGGAGGAAGAATAGATCATTGATGAAGATACCAAATTTATGCAACTTGCGATCACACTGAGAGATCATGCACTAGACTGGTACATGAGTCTAGACACGAACAGTTCCCTTGGGAGGACGAGGACACTGGAAAACATTAAGAAGCTATTTATTAATGATTTCCAGGAGCCGAGCTCATAGGATCAGTACATGAACAAAATGATTGAGATCAGATAGAAACCAGGAGCATCTGTATGGGAGATTGACCAGAGATTCAAGCGACTAAAGGGGAAGTTAAAATACCTTATGACCGAGATGCAACACCGGCACTTGCTTTTCAACTCACTACTCCCACACCTAAAATATCCCTTATGACAACAGAAGTTTAATACATAGGTCGAGGCTCTATAAGAAGCCTTGCAGCTGGAAGAGAACCAGTACCAGCAAACGGAACCAACTATTGAATAATTGACAGAGGATTTGAAGAACCTAACATTTCAGTTGAATCAGAACGAGAACAAGGAAAAATGAGAATTTGTTTGGTGCACCACATGCAGGACGGAAGGACACCACAAGAACGAATGTCCAACATTTGCATAGTTTATGAAAACAGGCATGCCAAACCTGCTACCACAGGGAGGATTATGGTGCGAAATATGCAATAAACCAAGTCACAACCCTTATCACTGAACGATGATGTAGAAGTACCAGACAGTATCAAAGAATTCTTATTGCACATTTTCTAAGTCATTAGGCCATGATGACAAAGATTGTAGAACTATGGAACTGATGCGGGAAATAACATCAGACGCATACAGAGTACAGGCCGAAATGATGACTGGGAAAGAAGCACGACAGTCATGGATGATTTTAGGGGATAAATTTCTCTCATGGGATAATTTTCCATGGTGTTTCCAAAAATGAGAATCGCTATTTAAAATATGGTTAACCCAAATTCTATAGGATAAAATTATTTTACCTTAAAAATCGCCAAAATTTTATAAAAACTATATAAAATCCTTAGAAATTTGATAATTTTTACAAAAATATCGCCAAACATTTATAGTTGGCATATGAAGGATAAGTAATATTCGCCAAGGTTTCTACATTTTAAAATAAATTTCCATCCTTAAAATCATCCCTGGCCACAGTTCAATCAAGCCCCAGCTCCATACAACACTGCGCAACAACCATACAACAATGCACAACCACAGTACAACTCGACGCAACCCCAGTATAATACTGTGAAGTATAATCAGGAACCACCATATAATGCACCGAGAGGGGACTGAGTAGGATATTGAGGAGGAGGAGGAACCAGAGGAGGCTTCAGACATGGTAGAGGACCAGTCACATGTCACAACTGTCAGCAAATGGGACATTATGCATGAGAATGCCCACTGCCACCAACAACTTGTATGTATTGTCACGCATTGGATCATGAGACAGAGGAATGCCCAACACTATTAGTAAAAATCCAGGAAAAAAGGAACCAGAACAACCAGAATGTTGAATGGATTTCAGCCGAAGCAAGGGAGGATGGATGGAACATCAACATGGTCACCCATGGAGGAATGAAGACAAGAAACGACACAGTTCGAAAAGAACCCACACAAAACTAGTGGGTAAAGAAGAACACCGAACCAAGGAAGCAGTTAGACGTGCCCAAAGAAAAGGAGATTTTTAAGGAAGCCAGACAAGAATTTCAGAAGAGGGACACAACGTCAACTTCCACTACGTAACCAGCCCATGAAGCCCCAGAATACAAAATGCCACCATAATTGGATCATACCAAAGGAATTCCACCCGAGGAAAAAGTAAGTACTATCAAAAAAAATTTGTAGTCATGAATAAAAATGTTAAGTAATCCTTCAGCTATGAAAATATTGCAAAACATCCTAAAGAAATGTAGCAACGAGACGACACAAAATCTAGAACCGAAAATTGTCAATCATCTACACACAGGAAGAAGAACAAGTAGGGAATTTAGATTGAATGATAACATTGGGGATTTCAATATGGGAGATATCATACTTGACCTAGGATCCGAAGTGAATGTGCTACCCAAGAAAACGTGGCAATGCATGGGAGAGCCAACATTGGGATATTCAAATATCCAACTAAAACTAGAAAACCAACATTGGGTCCTACCAATAGGGATACTGAAAGCAATAACAATAGATCTTGATGGTGTGCGCAATAAAGAAGATTTTGAAGTCATCGAGATAGTAGATGGCACAACACCATACCTCACACTACTCGGTCTGGACTGAGCATTTGAAAACCAGACCATAATTAATTTGAAGACAAGGAAAATGATATTTGAATCTGGAGATTAAAGGGTCATAGAACCACTAGATCCATCAAAAGGGGAGAGGTTCGTAGAACCCACTTTCCTGGACTTAGAGTAAATCAGTCAATTGTACAGAACAACTACACGCAAGGAGGATTATGTAAACCCAATTGCAGATAGGGTAATCAGTTGGCGTAGTATTAATTCATGTGCAAGATATTCAGACACTGGGTTAGAAAACTGGTAGCAGAGACTACACGAAGTATCCATGAGAAGATGTGCAAGAATAGACCGCACAGTGCGGTGGATAGGCATAGAAATCAAAGAACCACCCACTCTCCATGGACTAAATGGTTTGGAAACATTCTTGACACTATATGAAGATGAAGTACTAGAGAACCAAAGGATACTAGTACTAGATGTAGCACTCAAGGCCACACCCGCGATATGGTGGGGTGCACACAAGGAGACTATCACAAATTGGTACCAGTGTAAGCGGTTATGCGCATAAGGTTTGACGTAGAACAAAAAAACAACAAACAACAGAGATATGAAGGACTAGGGACACTAGAGAAACACTTGGAGGAGTGTGAAATGATGTGGAAATTGAGACTACCAGAGGAATGGACTCACCACTTTATTCACACTTTAGAAGGCATACCAGCGAACTGGTATACAGATCAGGAACTGTGCAAAGGAACTACAACATGGGTGACATTGCAACAGAACTTTACCATCACTTTCTCATTCGAGCATGAGAAACCCAACATAGATGCATCCTTGAAACGGATTAGAGGAATCATATTCATTGAAGAACCGAAAACAGAACTTGTTACTGAAGAGAAGCAGTGAAGTAAGAAGACAGTCAAGGAACTACTATCATGTTACCAGGTACAGGAGGAAGCACCAGACAAAGATGATCCACATGACATTTAGATTGAAGAAGTGGAAGGTGAAAGAGATGTGAAGGGACCACCCATAGAATCCAAAGTTATTTTTGCACCAAGCAAGGTAAAGAAATTTAACATCGGAACAACAGAACATCCCAAAATGGCCAGCATTGGAGACTACTGGTATGAGCCAATAGTAGAAATCATTACCAAGTTGTTGCGTGAATACATCGACTTATTTCTTACAACATTTACAAAGATGAAGGGTATAGCAGGAGAACTGGGAGAGATGAAAATGCCTCTCAGACCCGAAGTGAGACTGATTAGACAACGACCATATATATTGAACCCCATATATAAACAAAAAGTTAAAGAGGAGATCAACTGGATGCTTGAAGCCAGCATAATCGAACCAGCTGAGGAATCAGAATGGATAAGCCCGATGGTCGTACAGGACAAGAAACAAGGAAAAGGTATTAGGATATGCGTTGACTTTAGTAAATTGAACAATGCATGCCTACATAACCCATTCCCTACACTGTTCATAGATAAAGTGCTAGAGAATGTGGGGGGACATGAAGCTTACTCATTCACTGATGGATTCTCAGGCTACCATCAGATTAAGATAGCACAGGAGAACAAATATAAGACCATGTTTGCGATGAAATGGGGGTCTTACTAATATACAGTCATGCCATTTGGATTGAAGAATGCACCAACAATATTCTCTAGAGTGGTTATCGCAGCATTTAAAGAATTTATCCATCAGTTTCTCAAAGTATACCTAGATGACCAGATAGTCTATAGCCTGTTGAAAAACCATGGAGAAGTTTTACGCTTGATACTAGAAAAATGAAAATAGTGTCAGATATCACTAAACATAAATAAATGTATATTTGGAACACCATTTGGGATATTATTGGGTCATATAGTATGAAAACAAGGGTTATTGGTTGATCCAACAAAGATCACAGTCATCATTAATTTACCAGTGCCAAAAACAGTATGTTAGCTACGAGCGACGTTAGGACAAATAGGATACTATCGAAAATTTATCAAAGGATATGCACAGATCACAACACCAATGGAAAAACTTCTAAGGAAGGATACAAAGTACAAGTGGAATGACGTGTGTCAACATGGTTGAGATACCCTGAAGGAAAACATGGTCATTGCACCGATATTAGTATTTCTAGACTAGGGAAAGACATTACATGTGCATGTATATGCATTAGCGATAGTACTTGGATCTATCTTAGCACAGCGAGGAGCAAGAGACTTGGATCACTCAATAGCATTCACAATCAGAAAACTATCTAATTCAGAATAGAACTATAACATAATGGAAAGAGAAGGCCTAACTATGGTTTACGCACTTCGGAAGTTCAACCACTTCCAATTGGGAAAACATTTTAATATGTTTACAGATCACTCATCCCTAAAATACCTAGTCAACAAGCTAGTGTTGGGGGGGAGAATCTGTCGATGGTTACTGTTATTTCATGAATTTGACTTCAAAGTAATCATCAAACTAGGAAAACTAAATGTAGGACCTGCCCACCTATCACGAGTCACATATGGAGAAGAACCCACAAGCTTAGAAGACAACTTTCTGTATGCACAGTTATTCTCAGTATAGATTGTTAATGACCACTTCGCAGAGACCATCCAATATTTGAGCACATGGACCACACTGCAATATTATACCACAACATAGAAGAATAACTTTGTAGTTCGCATAGCTGACTATCAACTAATCACAAGACATCTATATAAAATGGGCACAGATAGCTTTTTATGAAGGTACATGTTAGAGCATGAACGACTAAGAATCTTAGTAGAATCCCACAAGGGATTGGTAGGAGGACACTATGCAGGAAAAGCTACCACACAGAAGGTACTCCGCACGAGATTATGGTGGCCAACGATTCATCAAGACTCAAAAGTGTACTGTCAGGGATGCAATGTCTGTCAAAGGGTAGGAAAACCCAATAGAAAGGACGAGATGTTGTTATGACCACAAGTGACATTACATGCATTTGAGAAATGGGCAATAGACTTTGTGGGACCTATTAACCCACCAGCCAAAATAACAGGGGCAAGATACATCATCACCACGATGGAATACCTAACAAGATGGGTAGAAGCCGCACCAGTAAAAGGATGCAACGCAGAGACCACTGCACACTTCTTATTCAAACAAGTAATTACTAGGTTTGGGTGCCCAAGAGTTTTGATGAGCGACCAAGGCACACGTTTCATAAATAGAACCATCCGCATGATGCTTGAATAATTTGAAGTTCACCACTAGAGAAGCAGACCGTATCACCCACATGAGAATAACACAGCAGAAGCCTTCAACAAAATTCTAGAGAACACACTGACAAAGATCTGTAATATCAACAAAGATGGCTGGGACCTCAAAGTGCTCACAGTATTATGGGCGTATAGGATGACATGTAAGAAGTTTACAGGGAACACACCATTCAAACTCGTCTACGACCAATAAGCGGTAGTGCCATTAGAATTTTTAGTACCCAACTTACGTGTATCCGCTATCACACAAATGAAAGAACGTGACACAATACAGGAAAGACCGAACCAATTGTTAGCCATGGAGGAAGATCAAATCCTGGCAGGATTCTATCAACAAATGCAGAAGGCCAGAGACAAATCATGGCATGATCAACACATTAAAAATAAGACTTTCACAGAAGGAGATCTAGTATTGCTCTATGATAGAAAATCGTTTCCTCACCCAGGAAAGATGAGATGGCATTGGTTAGGACCATACGAGGTAAAATATGTAACATATGGTGGAGTTATATAGTTAAGAGATTTATCAGGTACAGGTATTAGAGGAATAATAAACAGGATCTGAATGAAGCTGTACAAGGATAGTTAACCACCCATTGCGCAGTTAAAAAAATAAAAGAACCTAAAAATCTGTGAAAAAGCCACAAGACGCTCGAAAAAGGAACATAGTAAAGCCAAGAGAAATGTTTACATGCCTACGACAAATGAGTGGGAAACAAAAATTTGGCAAAAGTAGGATGACAGGGAAAAACGAAGTGGAATTAAGGCATGACAATGACTAATGGAACATCACATTAAACATGCCAACTGGAAACAGAAAGAGAAGCATAATGGCAAGTACGAAACTGCTGAAAATGCATTGAACCCACAGTTATGGTGCATTAATCACATCATCGAGGAAGCATCCTCGATAAGCTTCATGACAAGCCCATACAACATGCGATCATGGAAGAAACTTGGCTATTCACGAAAGGAGAATAGAGAGAGAGCAACAACAAATCAAATGAACAGAGCGAGACCATAGTCCTCTAAAGTAAGTAGACATTCGACAGTCACCATTATGGCACCACCAAAGTACGTTGAACTAGGCCAGACCGACCAGAGTTTAGACTAGGTCATGAGGAACACTAGAAGAAAACGAACAATAGCAACTGGAGATCATCGTTATCGATGAAATCCCATGCCCAGAGATACCACCAGTGAAATATACACCGATACTGAAGGAGATTCAACAACTAGAACCAGAGGAACTAAAAGAGGACATGTAAGCAGAGGTGACAGAACCTCAGAATGAGGAAGCGGAACCCCAACAGGAAATGCAACCAGAAAGAACTGAACCAACGATGGAAGGTAACGACATGACACAAAATCAAGGATCAAAAGAGAAACCAGACAAGTCGCAGGTACCCAGCCTTGGTCAACCAATAGAAGAGACCATGGGAACTAGCTTGGCTTGGCCAGAATGGATTACAAGGAAACAACCAAGAATTGCTGGAACTTCGTACCAACCACCACAGCAAGAAGACATAGTTGTGATATCGAGCTCACATTGCAAGAAACCGATAGCAGAAATTGTGTTACCACACATACCAGAGGGAGTACAAGTAGAGATGCAGCTACTAGGTCATGTTGGGAATCTCAAGTATTTTTACCATGACGTCTCAGATGATAACAAGTACCTAGAACTTGCACCAAGGGTTTTTATGAAAAACATAGTGGTCAACCAACTTGAAGAAACAATCATCCAACCAGGAAACGAACTCCCAGCCACAGAAAATATCGACCAGATTGCGCAGGAAATTTCTCGATACTAGAAGGATATCGAGGATCTCCGAGAACTAACACCAACAATGCCACCGGCAATAAAGGAGCAAAGGAGGCGGGCAACAACAATGCAAATACAGGAGATGGAGAAGCAGGTTAGCATGACATCTGACTTGTTTGGCAAAGCAGCACAACTTTAGACAAGATTGGAGGAGGATCCACATGTTCAACGTTGAGACAAGCAAGCGGAAAGGATCAATGCAGTGATCCAAGAACTCAAACAGAGAAAAAACACTATACTAGTCCCAGAATGTGTCAAGGAGATGCACAAGTTGAAGAATATGCAGGAATAACTTATCACTACGCAGACACAAAAACAAGAATGTCGGGCTCAAATAGAAACACTACAAGAATGGGTAGTAGAGGTACTCACACAGGAAGAAGCAGATAGAACACAGATGGCACAGACACATGTAGAATGCATAGGACTACTAAGCTACGATGTGGCAGTTCAGGTAATGTATACCATTAAGGAGAAGACCACACAGGCGATGACAAAAGTAGTAGAGTTGAGGGCAAAATTTTAGATGATCACTGAAGAGATCAAGGCATATCAGAAAGATTAGGTGACTAGAGATGAGTCACATGTCAGTGTTGGGGGACTATTGGCAGTAGGCTGAAGTGGGAAAGAAAGAGTGCATAAAGAATAATGACATCTAGAAGAGAAATCATGGGAAAGGAAGCATGTAGGAGGAAAGAGACAACTGGAAAGAAGCATAACATGCACGTATGCAAGAAGGAGGCAACGACTGGAAGGAAGAAACAAATGCATGCAAAGAAGGAAGACCTAATGACAGTAGAGTTAGGGTGTTTGTAAGGTTTTTGTGTAAATGGTTGAAGATATTGATAGATATAAATATAGATATGAAGGTATCATAGAAGAGTTTGGAGAGGTTCTCTAAGGTTGAGCTTTACTACTGTTGTAGTGTTGAGATTCTTTCTATGTAATGTTTTTTATTAGATGTATTATTTTTGTAAAGAAAGAGAGCTAAGCAGAAGAGAAAAGGTAGATCTCGGGGATTAGATTGTAGGTCGAGGAGCTTGGTGCGTTCTAGTTTTCCTCACAGAGATATTTCCCATCTGATGATATTTGTAAGTGCGAGGCACAAGAATTGCAGAACTACCATAATAAGAGAGCCAAGAGCCAAATTTTTGTGGATGTAGCCCAGGAGGGGGTGAACCATGGTAATACCTTTGTAATGTGATGAATGCATGCATATCTTTGTCATATGTTTAGTAGTTAAATGTTGTATGAAATGAATGAATGAGTTATTATATTTCTTGGTTCGTTAATTGTTGTGGGAATATAGCGAAAAGACACCGTAGATGTTAAAATATAAAAGAGGATAACAATAGTTCATAATAATAATCATACTTAATGGCCCAGAATACAGATCCCCTATCTCATGCTCAATCCTAGGCTATAAACACCTGAGTCTTATAGCCACCCATTTAAAGTTATCTCGGGTGAGACTGCGCAATGTGCTCTATGTACTGTGTTTCCTTCTAGTTTACCAGAAGGGCTGATAGTTTTAGGCTTTGTTGGTACCCTTAAAGATATGAACCCTGGGTCTACAACACATGTAGGAGAGAGAAGTCATCTGGCTTAACCAACAATCCTTTTGGTTTCTGAAACATCTCACCATGAGCATTAACAACCTCATATAAATCATATTTCCGTTTTGATTCACATCCTTGGAAGACTTCTTTTTCAACATTCTCTTTTGGTTTTATCATCAAGAGAACAAAATTCTTACTAGCATTCAATAATCTCTTCATTTGTCCAAAATTTACAAGTGACATGTTCATCTTCTTTTTATGTGCTCTAACAATGTACTCAACTCCATTTTTAAACAAATGAAATTTGTTCTTATGTCTATGAAAGATAGCTCTCCTATCATACAAATATGGACTTCCCAAAGCACTACCACATATATCCAATGGAATGACATCAAGCTCTACCTCATCTATAAAGTTTGCAGTAATGAAAAATATGAGTTTACACCTTCTTGTTACATGCAACTTTGCATTTTCACATATCCATCCTAAATGGTATGGTTTTGGATGAGGTGTTGTCTCCAAGTTTAATTTCTTT
>JASDQU010586869.1:64401-74627 GCA_032191745.1 Picea mariana | reverse complement strand
TTTAGAAAGCAGAGTTATGAGCTCAAGTCCAGGAGAAGGATGAATGATTTTTCTTATTTATACACATGTAAAATACAAATAGAGGGTTCGACCTGTGAGGTTCCTTGCTGGACAGTGGGCTATGTTTGGCCAGAGAACTCTTTCTGTAATCTTTAGATGAATGATCAGTAATAGACATGTTGTTTACAGGATTCCTATGCGGAGGTGTTGGTGGCGTTTCCCTTCTCTGTTGAGTATTTTCCTATCATCTTTTCATTTTTTGTCAATTCTTATTGTCATAAGAAAGTAATAGAGCATAATTTATTAGCAAATACTCTGCATCTGATCTTGTGATAATCTTTATGTTTTCTTCTGAAATCCCAGTTTAGGAATTCTTAGCTGCTCCTTTGCTTGGCTTTTTCCTCCCCTTTTTCTTCCTCAAATCGACACCATCAAAACTTAATTCGATCCAACATTGCCGCTACCTTTCCCTATGAAAGAAATTTGTCCATATCTGAGAGTGAATCACATTTTTAAGCACAGACCCCATTTTCCCAATGGCCCTCCTTGTTGTTCCAAATCAACCATTTAAAAACCCCAACCCATGTTCTTCATAACTAGCCTAATACCTATTAAAACAAAGTTATATCAGACAGAGAGATCCCTCTCTAAGTCTTGGAGGGCTAGATCCAAGAATCAAAGTGGTTTTGATGTTGCCTCTGTGACTGCCTCACAGCCTTGGGCAAATTACAGAGTGCTAACAGAAAGAAAAAACTTTGCTTCCCACACATTCGTCGAGAATCTGATCGATGAAGGGTGTTGGGAAGTTGTCTTTAGGACATGCCTTATTCAGGTCATGAAAATCCATGGATACACGAATGTTTCCTTTCTTTTTATTCACAGGAACAGGATTGGATACCCATTCAGTCAAGGGAACCGGGTAGATAAATCCAGCGTTAAGAAGCTTTTCCACCTCTGTCTTAATAGCAAGGGCCTTCTGGGGATTGACAGCTCTAGGACGTTGTTGAACAGGCTTAGCATCCAGGTAAGTTTTAATCTCATGTTTGACAATTCAAGGGTCAATTCCTGGCATCTCTTCATATGACCAAGCGAATACATCTCGAAATTCCATGAAGAGTTCAGTGTAGATCAAAATTTCTTCTAGCGAACAATCCACACTAATGTGTACATTTTCAATCTTTCTAGGGATATGTGAGATATCGATCATGATGGTAGAGGAGATACTCTCCATGTTTCCTTCAGCATAAATGTTGTGCGTATCAAGTGGAACTACGGAGTGATCGATTATCTCACTCAAAGTATATCTAAAATCATCTTGCTTGATTCTAGAAAGATCTGGGAGAAAATAAGAGCGATGATGCATATCATCCCAAGGTTTATCAGAAAAATTCATCGCCTCAATGATATCTTCATCCAAAGGAAATGTCTCATCAAGGAAGTCATGTGAAAAATACGACAAAGTGG
Source organism: Picea mariana (assembly GCA_032191745.1). NCBI lineage: Eukaryota > Viridiplantae > Streptophyta > Pinopsida > Pinales > Pinaceae > Picea > Picea mariana. The sequence continues at coordinate 73,163 of JASDQU010586869.1, read as the reverse complement.
CCCACACAGGCTTCAGGACAGGATCCTCCTCGTCCGTCTACAAGGTAACAGGATCCAGTTCTGTGAAAGAGTCAAGAATATATTGATACGTAATCTTTGTTTTCGATAGTGGCATGTCCATTCCAAAATGTGACTCACCCTACTAAGACATTATCTAGGAAGGTAGGGTCTAAGGAGCGTCAAAATAGGAAGTGCGGAAAGGAACGAACCACTCTAATGAAATGGGCCTACTGGAAATTGCATAAATATGTTGAACCGGTGCCATGTAGTCAAAGGTGCCCATAAAGGATAAATACATTCTGACACTAATATTCTCAGTTTTCATCTTAGAATTGTCAGTCATGGGGATCAACGATCCAAAATATGCATTGTGACTAGCATACGCAAAGGACTATTGATCGATCGTCACGATATTCCCATCAATAGGAAAACAAAGAGTATAGAAGACATATGATATGATTGCAGTCATAGCATAAGTCCAATTGAATCCTAGTCACAATTTATAGTCGAGGGGCACATCAACCACCTCGACATCCACCTCTAACATATTCCCACCTAACTGGACTGGAAAGGCACAAAGAATACTGTGAGGGTGCAAGAAAAGACTGTCAAAATAATTCAACATGGTCGAAGACTGAGAAAGGGTTAGAGAGCCAAGGGATTTCCAACATACCAAGGACATCACACAGGTTGTAGCACCTTCATCAACAATAGCACACTTTATGGTATACTTCGAGTAACCCACGTGGATTTGGAATGCCACATGGTAATGCAAGCGAGGCTTCACATCTGTGACATCAAACTTGATAACTTTCAAGCCACAAGGATATAGATATTCTAACGCAAATAGAAAGGAATTCCTCTGTGAAGGACACATCTAGAGTACTACCAGAGCTAACATCACACAAGGGGTTTGACCCAGGTCCTCAAAAATAGAGTAATTTTGGGCAACTCTAGCATTAGGATTATGGGTAGAGCGCTTAAGTACTCCTTTCAAAATGCTAGGCAGTGACTCTGGTTTTCTAATATGTAAGTGTGTCTCCAGAGGAGGGGGAAACTCTATACCGGGTATAGTCTGTGGATAACTATAATCATGAGATTGAGTGGCTACATTAACCTCATATTTAACCATATTGATGCATAAACAATCATTTTCTTATGTCGGTGAGTTTTGACTCCCACTTGCCACATTTTCGACATTCGAGGAGCTCGAGGCCATATGTTGGTTATGTCGAAAATTATTAGTCAGCACGACAGGTGATAGAGATAAAATCCTCACAACTTCCTCGAGTTTGGGGCATAAATGGCTAAGGTGATCATCTGTACAAAGATTATAGGGAAACTTCACCTTCCACCTTTTTTTATTTCCCTCACCAGCATTATTATTCGTCTTCTCATTATTACCATTGTCCTTGGGTTTATTATTATTCTTCCCACCCCTATGATTATTATTACGTCCTTTCTTATTATTCCCTCCTAGTTGATGGTTACCATTCAGGCTAGTCAACAATTGCACAGAGCGTACATCCTTCAATTGAGTGGCATTAGAGGACATAGACAAAGTTGGCCCTCCTGTAGACTGGTTTAGAGACAAGTCTTTCAAATGGCTTGTCACTGATTCTATGGATTTCACATTGACAGAGCTCACAATGCCATCGGCATGAGGTTCGAGATTTTGTATAGGGTCATAGTTTGAACTCGGTGCATCAGGAAGAATCTTGTATAACATCCCAGACGGAGCATATATAAGATCTAATTTCTGGTCTTTAAAAATCACATCTTCCTCAAATGTAACCCCAGATGTAGAAACATCCTTCGAAATATAAGGCAGGAGAGATTTAAGGAACCACTCTAGAAATAATTTCAAGGGTATGTAGGCCTTGATCAACCTCTTCCATCTATGCCACTCCTAGATGTGATCTGAGATATGAGTGGATCTATCCTGACGAAAGGTCGACAGAAGTTCGATGCCAACATCGTAACGAACCGACAATTGGAAGTGATTGAGGAATACCAAAATAAACTGATTAAAAGTTTTGTATGACCCCCTAGGTAGCTCGATATACCATTTCATGGAAACCCCTGTGATGGTGTGTTGAAACAATCTTAACCGAATATAATTGTCATTAAGGGAATTCAAAGAGAACCAAAGGTGAAATGTGGTAACGTTATCAACATGATCCTCACCAGTTCTTCCCTTGAATTTTCGAATATCTGAAGGAAGTTTAGTAGGGATGGAGGGCCATGAAGGATCATGATGCACGGGGTCATTCATTAATTTAGAAAAGTCTGGCATATTGATTGTTGCTATAAAATGGACATGGGGTTGAGACATCTAGCCCTAAGCTCCCTGGAAATATTGTGGTTGGGGAATCATAGCCCATCCAAGATTCTAGTAAGCACCATGGCCCTGTCTTGGGTTATAAGACCCTCCTCCATACAGATTCATAAGAGGTTGGTTGGGAACCATTCTAGTAGGAATGTTCTAATGAGGGTTATAAAAAATACCCCCAGCCAGAGTGGCTCTGGGTTGGGGTTTTCCCAAGGTGTGAAACTGACCTCGTTTGGATGTGAGTCTGTAGGATAAAAGGTGGATTTGTCATGCCAAATGTGTTGGTCAGAATCGACATAGAAGAGATGGATGTAAAGGACGAAACGTGAACAGTATCTTATTCTCCAGGTTAGTTACTCCATCTAGAAGCAACATGATTAGACCTGGGATTAAGCGGAGGAACGCCTCCAATGGTAGGACTCATTTAAAGGACATGAGTTCCACCAAACGAGAATGGAGTATAAGGAGGAGTTGTGCCCCCAAGTCCAACGCTAGTATTTGTACCATCCACTAGGATGGATTTTAAAATCTATGATGTGAAATTTGACATACCATAAGAAAAAGGACTAGAGGCCATAGGGATGGATTGAACAGTATAGCCCGATGAGTGACAAAGAGACCCAAAAGGGTTCGTGGCTATAGGTTGATTATTCACTAATATAGGATGTGCAAAGGTGATGATAGGCACCTTTGGTACTACAACCATTGTGGTTGAAGGTGTCAAAGGGGTATTGTTAACTATAGTAGGTATGGGAGTCAGAGGAATCCTAGTATCTTGTTGACTCACTTCAGTACTCACCTTTGTATGATCAAAAGTCTGATAAGTGGAGGTGTGTGTACCATGTTTGATAACTTGACGCATTTTAGAAGGAAAAGACTCAAAATGTGGTGGTAACTATAATAAGTGGATAGACCTGCGGGGAAGTTGGTCTGGCTCCACAATGACTGAAGACTTGAGATATAAAAAACAAATCCTAAGGCCAACTAGTAATCAAAGAGCACACCAAAATTAATCAAATGGATAATATGCACACAAACAGGATAAAGTGGTTGAAAGGGGCCTCCCTCTCTAAAGTAGGTATTCCCTCCCAAGAGGGGCCTAAGACTCCTTTGATAAATATTGGAGGTATCAGAATCAGTTATAAGGGCCCTGATTCTCTTAACAACCAGTCGGTCAGATCCCCCCCAAGAGGTAATCCTCCATAAAGGTTGTGTGTTTTCTGACCCTTAGCTGACACAGGGTACCTACAGAATAACCCTTGCAAGTAACCTATGTGGTACCTAACTCAAGCAACTAACCAACCACAATATAACCTATGTACATGCAAACATTCATAAGTCAGTTCCACCATATGGGTAGGGTAACAAATCCCAAAACATTGAAATCACCGCCTCTCACAGAGGTAAGGGTACTAGCAAGATCCCCATATATGAATAGATCCTCAGAAATATATCTGATGCTAAGAAGGTATCAGGGGGGATATCCCTTCAACCAACCTCACATGACCTCAAGCTTAAAATTGGTTTAAACAGAGCCTCTTGATATTACCAATTATACAATGGATTTCTCCAATCCCTTTGTCAGACACATATGTTGATTTAATAGCCTTGGAGAATTTTACTCACAAAGNTGTGTGTTTTCTGACCCTTAGCTGACACAGGGTACCTACAGAATAACCCTTGCAAGTAACCTATGTGGTACCTAACTCAAGCAACTAACCAACCACAATATAAGCTATGTACATGCAAACATTCGTAAGTCAGTTCCACCATATGGGTAGGGTAACAAATCCCAAAACATTGAAATCACCGCCTCTCACAGAGGTAAGGGTACTAGCAAGATCCCCATATACGAATAGATTCTCATAAATATATCTGATGCTAAGAAGGTATCAGGGGGGATATCCCTTCAACCAACCTCACGTGACCTCAAGCTTAAAATTGGTTTAAACAGAGCCTCTTGATATTACCAATTATACAATGGATTTCTCCAATCCCTTTGTCAGACACATATGTTGATTTAATAGCCTTGGAGAAGTTTACTCACAAAATCCTATTCCAAGTCTCTAAATCCTAAGTTAGTTTGAGCACCCTAGAAAAATAAAATCGTTACTAATCAATTTTAAATTATAGAATTACTTTTAGTGGCCTTTCTTACTCAAAAAGGTGTGGTTGTGAAACTAGTGATGTTATGACTCAACAAGTAAAATAAATGAGTACGAATATAATGCAAAGTCCTAACTTCAATTTCCAATAAATGATATGCTTTTCAAAATGCAATTCTCAATTCATTTCTGCAATTCTAAATAAAATGCAATTGTTCTTTACATGTACTAAGACTAATGATAAATACTCCAAAGATCAAATACCAACAATGTAAAATGCCTAATCATTTTTGTATTTTCAATATAAAGGAATGAAAATGCAAGGAATGAACAACAACTTCATATAAAAACTCTACCATGTGTAAACATAGAAAAACCAAGTATAATATTAAGAAGAAAAACACCCCTCCCAAGATGCAAGGACAATCAAATGAAAAGGATGATGAGAAATGCACCGCCCAAAAATTCAACCAAATAAATGTTTCTCGTCATTCCAGAAACACTTAACAGTCATAACAAAGACCAAAGAAGACTCGAAAATCATCAAAAACTACCCAGGTGTTCGCGGTCAATCCATCACCAAGTGAGAAAAATGGAGACCGCTCTTCATGTCCTGCTGGGTTCATCAGGACAGAACATTTGTAGCAGCAAAAGGAGTTAACAGAAAACAGAAAACACAACAGAATACAATCTATCTAATAGCTGAAAGTAAATAACAATTGGAAAATAAACAAAAAACGTCAAATATGAGACAAGGGAGTTCTCAATGGTTTCAAGGCTTGATCTATTAGTGAAAACCATAGCACACGCTGAAGAAAGGGATAAGGGTTCCTCTTCCCTCCAGCGGAAGGTCCTTCGGAGATCCTCAACTAAATGCCTTCCTTACAAAATGAACAGAACATAAATGGGTGGTGAGAGAACTCTGGATTACATGGCTGATGCACTGGTTGTCAAAGTCTAGGCTCTGAATCATCTGGACAGCATAACTCTGCTTTGAATTCTCTGCTGAAACAATGAGTCTTCGCGGCTATTTATAGTAATTTCCAGGCGGTCACGTAACCAGCTTCCGGTGTAAACACAGACCTGTTTAGGGTTCGCTTAAGCCATAAATTCGTCGAATTTGCATAACCGACCCTGATCTGAGGGTCAAATCGTCTTGGGGGCCGGTCCACAAGCGGTCGGGAGGTCGACTTAAGCAATTAATGCGCCGTATTAGCAGATGCGCGACTTTTTGTGTGGACAGTCGCGCGTCGGGTGCGCATGCGCGCGTAACACGTTTTTGTCCCGCGCATACGCGTGTGCACCCTACTGCTGTAACGCGCCCTTCAATTTTTTGGTTACTTTGTATAGTTTTTGACCCTTCTGGAATGCTGTGAACTTAATTCAGTGCCATGAATGATTTCATTGCTGTTTTGATGATGTGGAGTTCTTGTCTCCATGTGCAGATGATGTGGAGTTCTTGTCGCCATGTGCAGACGAAATTTCAGTGATAACACCAGGAACCATCAAACCCAGCAACCAAGAAACAAAGGGTGATGTACACTACTATTCAAGAGAAAATCACGTATATACACTTCTTGTAGAAGGACAACACATGTATGTACATGACTGTCAAGGAAAACCCTGCGTATATGTGTTAAAATACAACCAGGATAAGGAGAAGGATAAGAAACCCAGACTCAGAGTGAAGAGAGGTTTTCAAGCAATCATATGACAAGAAACTCAATATAAATGAGAGAAACCTAAGGAGAAAAACACTTCAAACCCCGAAAAAGAAGATTATCTCCCTTTTGATTTTTCTTTTTGTTCTTAGGATCTTCTTCTTCATTGATACCTTTATTCTTAGCATAAGGAAATTTAGAATAAAATTGACTAATACCATCACAATTAAAACATTTCAATGGAATCATACATGTGTACTTGTTGGTTTCTCTTTTCAACTTCTTTATGAAGTTTTCCACTTCTTCATATTCCTTTGAATCATCGTTGTAGCTACAATTTGGTTTTGAGTTTTGGTTGTTCTTGTTCTTTTTCTTGTTGGATTCCTTGAACTTTTCTTCTTTCGTGACTGGGTTCTCTTGTTCTATCCTCATTTCATAAGCTGTGAATATTCCATGTAGCTCATACATGCTCAATTTGTCAAGATGTTTTCTTTCTTTTGTGGATGATATCTTAAGACCAAATCTCACAAAAAGATATCTTTGAACATTTTGAACAAACCTTGATTCATCAAATTCTTCTCCCAATCTTTTAATAGTGTTCATTGTTTCATCAACTCGTAGAAAGTAGGCTGCAATGTCTTCATCTTCCTTCATCTTCAATTGCTCAAACTTGGCTCTAAGGATTTGAATATTATCTCCTTTGACTTTGGCATATCCTTCGTAAATATTTTGAAGTTTATCCCAAGGATCCTTTTCATTTTTGAAATTCCTAACCTTGATGAATACTTAATCATCCAAACTACTCAGAATGGTGCCTTCAGCCTTTGAATTTTTTTCACCGAGTTTATTTCCATGTTTGTTAGATGGGGGAGTGGTTGGCATTGTATATCCATCTACTATTGACTTCCAAACATCAAATACATGTTCCTGTAAAAAGGTTTTCATCCTTTTATTCCATAAGGAATAATTCTAACTATCAAACCTTGGTGCTTGAATCTTATATTATTCCATGATCTCCTTCCAGTGGTTAAATTGTTTCTTGAAGGATCAACTCTGATTCCAATTGTTGGAATAATGAGAGGGGGGTGAATCAATATGATCACTTTATTATCACTTTTAACCACAATATGTAATCATTAATTTCATTAGCAGTATATCATCAATATTTCATGAGAAGTATAAATCAACATATCATAATAGGCATCCACAAAAACACAATACACCAAAATTTAAGTGGAAACCAAAATGGGAGAAAACCATGGAATGATTTTCTTATATATCAAAGAATACATTCATTGGAAGAACCAACTTCCCAATTCTCTAGCTGCAACTCGAAGGAGGATAAAACCCCTTTTTTATAGGCTCCAACCTAAAGGAAGCTATGAATCCCTTAATTTTTTGGCTCCAACTAGAAGGAGGCTATATCCCCCTGATTCTCATCCTCCAACCTAAAGGAAGCTCCAACTACATCTTTTCTTTGGCACCAACTGGAAGGAGGATACAACCCCCTTTCCTTGCCTCATCTTGTCACCCTAAAATATAATTGTAGACTGAACTATCAGTACCACAATCACTGCCACTATCAACCTGACACTATCATTGCATCCAACCTATCACTGTATCTAGCCTGTCACTATCTTTGTCTCATCAACCTGTAATTGATCATCAACATGTGTTATACCAAAACATGTACCATATCATCCATAAATTGTGTACCAACATATGCATCAATGTATAAACCATAACCTCAATGATGAAGAACCAGTCAAATCATGTACCATGTGTTAGCACTCCGTAAATATGTTCGACTGATAAACAGATGATGAAGGTAACTATTTCAACCAACTTTGAGATCTAAAACTAGCCTTTCAGACTTGGATAGGGCTCTCTCAGTAGAATTTGTCTTAGTATGGGATATGACTTTGAGATATCGGCTAGATTTAACACCTTTGAAAAAATGATTTCTGGTTATATTGGCGCAAGAGAGTAAGACCTTGGGCTATGGAGTCGGTTCAAGAAAACAATAAAACAAATGAATCAGTGACTGAACTTGAGAGCATAAAGGATAAGAGAGAAATAGTATTCAATGAAAACTCGTTGTGTGATGTGGGGGGGAATTACAGAAAGCAACGCAAAGCACCACTGAGGATGAATTCAAAGTTAACTTAGAGGAAAATAGTTTGTCTAAATGGCGTGAATCCTAGCGCACTGCGTAGTGAATCCCAGGTTTGAAATATGTTTCTATTTAGACAGAAATAGATATGAATAAAGAATACATGAATTATGTATGTAAATAAATGAAACAATACATCCAACTTCTACAATTAGAATCTTTCCATCAAAGCTTCAAGACTTTTTCATTAAATTTCGATTGAACTCAAACTACATTCAATAGAAACTATCTATACTAATTTTGCCAACCAACCCGGTTTACATGAGAATGATCCCCATATATAGAAAACTAATGTCACCCTTGGTTGCTAGGGTTGAACTACTCCCTCCTAGAATCATGGATATGTTTTCTTTGAAAGAGAACAATAACTTAATAACTTCAACGGATTCACTAAAAATTAAAAAACCCGACTTTGCCAAATCATAATCGTAACCGAAATATTATTTACAATCATTGATAATCATCCAAGTAAGACCATATGGTTGTGATGA